>RJWM01005633.1:0-90465 GCA_004363535.1 Dasyprocta punctata
GCCCTGCATGGGGCCCTCAGCTTCCATGGTGCCTGGCCGTGATGAGCTCTGCACCTGTCGTTCGGGCAAGTTTCAGGAAATCTGGTGTCTCTGAGGTCCCGAGGGCTGAGTCTCGTTTCTGACTGAGCTGGGCAGTTCGGATGGAGGGGGTGTGGCCCCGAGTCCCCGAAGCCTGCAGAGAGGCGGCTGTGGTAGCGGGAGGTTGGTTAGAGCTGAGCGGGACTGGGGCCCCGGCACCCTGGCTCCCTTCCCCGAGCCGGGATGGTCCTGACCTCAGCCCACGAGGTCCATGTCCCGCAGGCACAAGGCGTGAGAGGGGGCGAGGCAGTGGCCTGTCCTCCAGGCGGCCACGGGGCTGGTGACAGGCCCACAGCGCTGAGCTCTGGGTTCTGAGACCACGTCTTGTGTGAGAAGCAGCAGGGTATACGGTGTGATGGGACTACGCGGTGAGTGCGTACACGTCTGAGTTTATTGCAGCACAAGACGCAGCGCCACGAACGCCCCTCAGTGCGCCCCCTGGGCCAGGCGCACTCACCCCAGCGTCCCTGCCACTCGCTGCGGCTGCTTCAGAACGCGGCAAGGACAACGGGATGAGCGTGTTCACAGCAAGGGGCGAGTCCTGAGGGCGGCTCACGGCAGCGCGTCTACCGGGCTGAGATTTTACAGTCCAGAGCCCCGTGCCCCTGGGGGTCACTCTGTGTGTTCTCAAGGCCCGGGTGCCGTGGCCCTGTGGTCCGGGGGAGGCAGGCTGCGCCCATGAGGCTCCGGCCCCACCTGACAGGAAATCGAGGACGGCCGTCTGCCGTTTTACCTCAGGGGTCTCCTGAAGCGGTCCGAGTTCTGCTGGGATATGTGACACCGGCGCTGTCAGGGGCCACACCGTGGCCAGGTCCCCTCGCCCAGCTAAGCACCAGGGCTTGCAGTGCGCACCAGGTGACTCAGTGTTTGAGAGGCAAAGGCGCAGCTGCCAGGGTCCTCCAACTTCGCGCCCCCCGAGGCCACCCCGACGTTCTGAGGGCGGCTGACGGCCCTGATCCATGCGGTCCGCACAGCTCGCTGAGGGTCCTCTGGGCACACGGTGACGGCGTCTCTGGCATGGACGCCCCTGTCACACTTGTGGGATCACTGTGACAAGGGGTCGCGGTCGGAAACCTCTGCCGCAGTGCAGTGTGGCCAGGGGTGGCATGCGGGGGTGACAGCGCGTCCTGGCCCTTTCTGCCCCCCCCCCCCAGCAGAGCGTTTCCTGGGGCCCTCTGCTGCGCTTGGGGACTTTTTTTCTTTTTTGGTGATTGTGTTCACTGCTGACCTCTCCACACCTCCTAATGGAGACAACTACTTGCTGATTGCTCTAATTAGCAGCCCTGCAGGTACCCGTCGCCCTCCATCCGCACCGGGCCCCAGGCAGGAGGAAAAGCCCTCTCGAGGTCACAAGGCTTCGTATTTGTATGTTTTAGGAACACTGAAAAAAGGAAACGCGTCTGAACTCTGTGGTGTTTTGAAATACATTTAGATTTGACGAATCTGCTTAGCAAAACGTCCACTTTCACGTGAAGCACAGTGGGTCATCAGCTGTGTTTTTATCCACGTGAGCTTTTCTGCTTAACCCTGCAGCTCTGTGACATTGAAGCTGTTGACAACTGAGCAGCTTAGCCTCGTGCTGATGCCTTCACCCCGGGATTTACCTCTCGGAGGCCTCGCTGGCGGTGGCCCCTAATGTGATGAAATCGCTCTCAGGAGGGGGTCGGCAGGGCTGCCCAGCCCTCTGACCCTGCTTGGCATGAATCTGACCCTGGGGAGCAGTTCTGCCTGTGCCCAGCTATTATCTGCCCCAAGGGCACCCCGCACTGGTATCAGCTGAGGGCCCCCAGGTGTTGCGTACGCGATCCCCCGCTCTGGGGGGTGAGCTATGCTCCCTCCCGGTGCTGGGCAAAGCCACCGGGCTCAGCTCCCCGCCCTGACACCCAGCAGTGCCCCAGCTGTCCGGGCCCAGCAGAGACGTGTGTTACGATGTGGATGAAACAGCAACCCGCGTGTCCGTCCCCCGGATCGACTGCGTTGCTGGCAGGAACTCACTCTGGAATTCACGGCTTCCTGGAGGCAAAGCGGAAGTCCCGGGGGCAGCAGGGCTGTCCTCCACGAGCCCGGCCGGAAGGACCCGGCCTCAGAGTGCGGCAGGGAGGGGCCCCGGTAGTCGTGTGCGAAGCCACAGCCCCTGACCCAGGTTGGCCAAGGTAGGGCCCTGGGTGCATCGTGCAGTGCTGCAAAACATAACTGAGATAAAGTAAAGGAAACAAAGGAAACTCACCTCCGTCCCCCCAGTCTCTGAGCAGACGTAGCCCTGCCTTCGGAGAGGCCGGGTTCCTGAGCACCCGCTGGCTTCCAGCCCCTCTTGTTCACACTGTCGCCACCCCACTCTCCTGTTCTACAGAAAACGTGGCCCTCCCTTGGGCGGCATCGGGCCACTTGCAGAGTCGGCGACGATCAGTACCCTCTGGAGCGCTCTGTGGACAGCAGTGCTCAGAGAGTCACCGGAGGGAGGAGGGAAACAGCCTCCCCGAGTCAGCGATGACTGGGCTTGGCCTGCTCCAGCCAGTTCTGCTGTGTGACCTTGGGGCAGTGAACTGGCCTCTCTGAGCCGCAGTGCCCCATCTGTGAAGATAAACAATATTGCTTGTCTTGCTTCATCCTCCCAAATAGCCAGTCCGATAGTGACAACCAAGCAGAGGGCCTGGCAGTAACACTAGCCCAACACACGAAGGAGAAAGGCCAGATGGAAAGTGGGTGTGTGCGTTTGTGCATGCATGTCTGGGTGTGTGTGTGTGTGCGTGCACATGTGTGTGTGTGTGTGTGTGTGACTGGGAAATGAGCCCAGGGCCTTCACACTAAGCCACATCTCCATCCTTTTCTATTTTCACTTTGGGACCATCTTGCTAAGTTGCTTGGGAAGGGCTAGCACGTTGCAGTCTCCTGCCGCAGCCTCCCGGAGAGCTAGGATTACAGGCGTGAGCCACCACGCCTGGCCAGAGTTACATCTTTTTTTCCAAGACTGTCAGCATTGCTGTTTTTGCCAGCATCACTCACAATAGTCAGAAGAGAACAATCCCATTGCTCATCAGCAGGTGAATGAGTAAATAAGACACGGTTCGTGTGTGATGGAATGCCACATAGCCCTAAAAAGAAAGAGAATTCAGACAGCTTTGCACGTGTGGGTGAAATCTGAGGACATTATGCTAAGTGGAAGAAGCCACTCACCGAGAGGCAGACACTGCCCAGCTCACCCCTGTGGTGGACCTACAACAGTCAGAGCCCAGGACGGGAAGCAGCACAGCAGCTGCCTGAGGAGGGGGTGGGGAAAGGAAGGACAGGGTGTGATTTAATGGCATGAGAGTTTTGGTTTTGCTAAATGGAAAAGTTTCACAAGTGAACGGTGGAGCTGTCTGCACAATGCTGTAAACGTCCCTAACGCTGCTGAGCTACAGAGCCAAAAACGCCCGACAGGGCAAGCGTCCTGTGTGGGGGCTAGGGCGCAGGGACAGCTTGCCTGGCCTTGGAGGCTGTGCTCATCTCCGGGCCTTCCTCTCCGGCGCAGTTCCCCGCTCTGCTTCTGGGCCACCATGAAGCAAGCAGCTTTGCTCTGCTGCTCCCTTCCGCCATGACGCTCCCGCCTTGGAGCCAGCTGACCAGGGACTGAGTCCCCCTCAACTGTAATCCAAACAAACCTCTCCTCCTTTACGTTCTGGGTGCCCGACATTGTGTCCCACAATAGGAAAACTCACTAATGCATTATGTTGTGCATATTTTACTGCATACACAAAAGACTACGTACTTGCACAGCTCTGTTTTATTGTGTGTTTTCCAGTTTTACTAGCAACACAGTGTGATCATGCATTCTGCTGAGTGTGTCTGCAGATGATTGACGCACAGGGCAGCCAACTGGAAGGGAGACCACCTAGACTCGGAACCTGGATGGAATAAAAAGGGAAAGAAGAAGAAGAAGATGTCCGGTCTTCACCAGCACTTTGAATGTTGGTCTCAGTCCTTCACCCTCCCGCCCAGACCCTTCAGGTTCCTGTGCAGAGCCTCGCAGCTGCTCCCGGATTCCCGGCTCTGCAGCCCGCACACGGCCACCTCTGGTCCTGGCAGCCCACCTCGCACACCCCCGTCCAGTGAGACCTACATTTTATCTTCAGTCTGTTCCTCAACACAACACTGACTAATGCAGTCAGTACCCATGGGAGGGTCTGATTATTCTAGAGAATGACAGAGCCCAAGGATTCAAAGAAGTTCATGCAGATTATTTACGAATTCCAGCCACCTTGCTCCGTAAGGATAAGCACTGACGGTAAGGAGGAGAGCAGTGAACCATTTGGTTGGTTTGAAAAGCACCATTCCTTCTCGTGTCAATGAAAATGCTGTAACTGAAATGTGTGAGTCATTTAAACATGTGCAATCCACGACACAAGCTGCTGACCCAGGGCAGGACCTGACCACCGCCTCCGTCCTCAGCACCGGCTGGCCCTGGAGTACATCTCACTAGAGGTGGCTAGGGCTGGCAGCTCCCCTAGCGTCCCCTTCACGCTGTGTCATCGAGGGCATGGCATGGAGGCACCTGTAGAGGAAGCAGGAGGGAGAGTTTGCATAGGGCAAACACCAGCTGACAGCACGGGTAATCAAACAGGAAGGGGCGGGTTGCTCATCCGCCTCTCAGCCTCTAGCAGCCCAGCCAGGAGGTTCAGCCGGCCAAGGAGAGCACCCTGCAGGCCACAGGAGCCCCAGCCACCCCGGCGAGGGCCGTCCGCAGGCCGGAGAGGGAGGGAAAGGGGCAAGCCGTCTTCCGCCCACATTCTCCGGGTACCGGGGGCACCAGGGGCAGCCAAGGCCAGAGGGGCGCTGCAGGGCAGAGCCCCCGGATTCAGAGGTGGCCGTGGTTTCTGGAGGTGACCCACACTTTCTACAAGTGTCCTGAAGAACCAGTCACCACACTCAGGCATCTGTGTGGAGGCGTGCCTGAGTGCGGGTCTACAAGTGCCTCTGTGTGTGGAGGATGCGGCGTGCAGGAAGGTGCTTACACCGTGTGCACGTGAGGATGTGCACACCCGCGTGGTCGCTGATGTAAGTGTGAGGCTGTGAGGTGAGACGTGAGCGAGTGTGCTGGCTGAGTGTGTGGTGGTGCACACTGACGGAAGTGCTTGTACGCTTGTGCAGACCTACGTACATAAACTGGTTTTAGATTTGCGTGTGAAGATGTGCACGTATGATGCATGTGAATTTGCGGATGCACCTGTATGTGTCTGAATGCGTGCATTTGCTTGTGTGAGTCTGTGTGCACGTCTGTGGAGGCGCACAGCGGTGTGTGGATGAGTGAGTAGCGGTGTGTGATCGCGCCTGTGTGCAGCGTGCACCACGGGGAGCTGTGTGCGAGTGTGTGCGTGCGTCTCTCAGTGTGGGAACACGTGTGTGTCGGTGTGAGCACACATGTATCGCTGTGAGTGTGGGCATGTGTGTGCCTGGCCACCTGCCCCAGTTCCTGGCAGTGACCGGATGTGCAGGCTCTGTCCGCGCCTTGGGGACCCTGTATGCCATTTGCTCGTCACAGGCACTTTTGACACCGCACTTTTGTCCCCTTTCTTTTCCATCTGAAAATGACTCAGAGGTGGCGTGTGTTTGCAGAGCGGCCTTCTCCCAGGGGGGCCCTGCTTGTCCCTGTGAGCGGCTGGTATGAACAAGATGTACAGCCCTGGCTCTGAATAGCCAGGCACAGTCTCCCGGCCCCGGACCTGGTGCTGGCCCTGCGGCCTCTTGGATTCCTCCTCAGGTAAACAGTCCTGACGCCCTGGTGCCCAACCCGCGCGGCCGCAGCTGTGCCCCACAGGCCCATTCCGCCGTGGTCTTGTTTGCCGTCACCAGGGCTGTGGGCAACAAATACTTCCCAGTGCTCTCCGAGGACAAAAGCCGTGATGAGGCCGCCGGAGGCCGGCACGCTGCAACCTGGGCCATGGTTCCCACGTTTATGAGCCCGTGGCTCGCTCTCGAAACATTGAACCGGATGCTTGTGCTCATCCTACTGCATTAGACTTCAGGAATGTCTGCAAGTGAGTAAAACGCCTTCCGTCCTAGAAGGACAAAGGTTCCAGCTCACTGGAGGAAAGACGAGCCCTTCCCCCTGCAGATGGCGAGGGGCTCCCAGACCTCCCCCGGCTTGGTACCTCGCCTGACTGCTTGGGGTCCCAGGTTCCCCTTTGCAGGTGGGGTCACAGTGGGACAAGCCAGAAAAACCCTCAGTGGGAGGAATAAAAACTTCCCTGATTTCTGCTCCTCAGTCCCAAGCCAACTTGTCAGGGAGGTGAGGGGCAGCAGCGGGAGCCTGGCCCGCGGAGCCTCCCGCCAGGGACGGCAGTGTCGCCTCTGGGGAGCAGGTTTCTGCTGGGCAAAGCACACCAAGCCGAGGCCGGGCTCTGAGTGTTACCGAGCCTGCTCCGGAACCGGGCCGGGGAGGAAGCCCCAGGGAGCGGAGGAGCCCCCCCAAGGCCGGGCCACTCGTCCTCCTCGTCCTCCCGCAGGAAGCCTGGGCGCTACTGCCCCCTCTGACCCTGTCCTTCTCGTGTCCCTGCCCACCCGCCCGCCCAGCAGGGACCACAGGGAAGGTGGTGGCCGCCTGTTCCTGTGAGCCCATGAGGCCTGGCCAGTGCGTTTCTTCTCCCACTCCCGCTAACCCGAGAGCTGACCTTAGAGCTGTTCCCGCAGGCACAGCGCCGGGTGCCCTTCGTATGCAGCTCCGCACCAGGAGCTGGCAAGGGAGCTGCAGCTCGGGCTCCGCAGGTGGGACGGGGCCCCTGCACCCCCAGGTGACACCTCATTGGGACTCCCGGGCTGTTTCAATCTCTCTTGTCCATGTACTGGCTCCCAAGTCAAGGCTGCTGCTGACCCATGAGATCTGGGCTCTGAACTCCCTTTCTGCACCTGGGCACACTGGTGTGGCAGAAGGGGCGACACGTGGCCTCCGAGTTCAGTCCCCAGAGGTGATGCCTCCACCTGGCTTGCCCTGCCTTGGAGTCTTAACCTTGAAGGCCCTGAGCCCCCAGGGAGCCACTGCTGTCCCAGCCCTTGCTGCGTGAATGTCCCTTGTCCAGATGTGAGACACACACGCCAGCAAAGCAACTCCAGATGATGCTGGTCACATCTGCACTTCTGTCTGAGGCCCAACCTGCAGGAGAGCCAGGCCAGCTCCTCTGTGCCCCGTGTGGCTGCCGCAGGTTCTGGGAGCTCGTGTGCACCGGTGTTGGAAGTCACCGCGTGGGGTCTGCTCAGAATGAGGTGGGGGAGGTGGGGGGGTTGACACACCACAAGGGGAGCCCCCAGCTGGGTGCCGAGCAGGGGCCCGTGACAGCACATGTCCCGTGCGGGGCCCGCGCAGGATGGAGCGGGAGGAGGCAGCAGTGGGGAAAACAGCCCGTGGGGGAGAGAGAGGACGGGGCCTGCGAGGTCAGGACTGAGAGCTCCAGAGAGGAGCAGGGTGCTGGGGGCCACGAGGGACCTGGCCCTCATGGCCTGGGCTTCCTCACGGTCACCCGACGTGTGGAGGAGACAGAGACTGACCGCCGCGCAGTGACCATTGGCCCACGGTAGCCTCCTCGCCCTCTGGTGCTGTCCGTGGCTCTTCCCGGGGTTTCCCGGGCAGACCGAGGTGCTCAGTGGCCACAGTGTCCTCACGCCTCTTCCCCACGCCCTGAATCGCCTCCCAGATAGCTCCTTTTGGGGGAAACTTGCTCAAGGGGTCTCCAGACATGGAGTTTCTAGTTTCTTCTAGTTTTGTGGCACAGCCTGCCTGGGGAGCTGTCCTCTGGCTCGCTGTGGGTGTACGAAGTGGGCGTAGGGAACACGCATCAGGAGCACATCTGCCTCTGAAAATCTGGTGTTTTTATGAAAACTTCTCAGTTTTCACATTCCCTGTTGTCAGCTTGGGAAAATGCTGCTCTGAAGGTCTTTGCTGATTTTGCAGATTTCACTGACCAAATGTTCCCCCTGGGATAAGTGGGGTACTGAGCAGCTGTCTCCCAGGTAATTTATGGTCTCTGAAACAGTGAAAGTCTCAAGGGGGAACCAAGGTCCGGTCAGACAGAGAGGCTGGGTGCACACTCTGGGGGCTGAGGCCTCTGCCAGCTGAAACCTCCAGCCTGGGTGGCACCAGGCCTCCACAACAAGAGCGACACGTTGTCTCCAAGGAGAGACCGCCAGGGTCGCTGTGACACACGGGAGGTCTGGCCTCAAGCTGAAGAATCCTGAGCTGTCTGCACGGCCCAAGTCTTTGTGTCTCAGACTGGAGGGTGCACCGCCCCTCTGGCCACATGGGGTAAGTGACAGATGAGACCAGGACAGGTGACCACAGGGCCCGTGTAGTTCATGGATGAAACTGCAAAGGACATGGAGACCTGCGAGAGGTCTCAGGTTGGATTCCAGTGTCATGGCTGATACATTGTATCAATTCGAGAAATTTGAGAGATTAACTAAGTGGCTCAGCAGGGAGTCAAGGTCCTCACTTTGTAAACATCCTCACCCAGTACAAGAGGAGGGCACAGAGATCATGTGGGTATGAAGGGCCCACCCCAGGGCAGAAACCCTGCATACAATATAAGAGGTTTGTCCTCCTCCCACCTTTTTGCTTTTGCTAACTTTGATGCCTTCCACTACCTTGAATGTCGCTCCTGTGCTAGGCCACCCTGCCTTGGAACCAGCTGACTATGGACTGGAACCTCCACAAACTGTGAACTTAATAAACCCATCCTTCCTTCATTTTGGGTATCAGGTACCTCATTTCAGCAATGAGAGAAAAGTAAGACAGTGTCTTCTACACATCCCTCTTTGAAAAAGAAAGTCTTGGAACATAAGGCAAGACTGGACTTAAGTTTCTAGCAGCAAAGGAAAGGTCTAGAGAAATAGTTAAGTCCCAGGATGTGACACCCACCTGACGTGCTTCACACATCTAGGATGCATTGTTATCTGGTGGGTGCCTCTGCTTCAGGGAAATGGGTGTTCGTGCACAAATGCCCTTGAGTTGTAATCTTTGCCTCCTCTTTTCCCCTTGAAACCTGCTGTTCTCTGTCTGCTTGCCCTGGTCCAGTCATGGCAACTAATTGAAGTCACAGGATCAATGTCTGACTAAATAAAAAATATCAACAAAAAGGATTTTTAGGGCTGGGGTGTAGCTTAGTGGCATAGTGTCTGCTTGGCAAGTGCAATGTTCTGAGTTTGATTCCTGGTACAAAAAAAAAAAAGGATTTTTAAAAATATAAACTCTGGATATGACAAGTAAACTAACTGAAATGAAAAAATCACTAGAGGGGTGCAATTCCAATTTTAAGACAGCAGAAGCCATGAATCAACAAGTTGGAAAATAGATAAATTGAGATCCTTCATTAAAGGAATAAAACGAATGAAGAAAAATGAATACAGCCCCCATCCTGTGGGACAGAGTGGGACGGAACAACACACTTGCGATGGGTGCTACAGGGTGAGGGAAGAGACGAAGTTCTAAACGGAACAGTGGGAAAGGTAACTGCCCGAGCTCCAAAATTCAATGAAAAACGTTGACCTGCAGCACCAGGGAGACCAGGAACACCAAATCTGATCATCTCTGGGAGATCTATATCTGCACACATTGTAATCAAGCTGCTCAGACACAAAGACAAAGGCAGAAAGCAGAACCAGAGAAGCTGCTCATCACGCACAGGGGGTTCCTACGAGGTTACCCACAGATGTCTCCTCAGAAACTTGCTTCTGGAAGGCAGTGTGACATCAGAGTCACAATACTGAAAAAAAGTCTCTTCCAAGCAAAAATTCTCTGGTGAATAAAACTTTGTCAGAACTGAAGAACAAGTTAAGATAATCCTAGAAAAACAAAAGCTAATTTCTTTCCAGTCTTATAAGAAATACTGAAGTAAGACTAGGTGAGCATTAGAGAGGACACTAGCTGGTAATCTTAAATCTACATGAATTAACAAAGAATATCAGAAAAGGTAATTTCATAAGAAAGTATAAAAGGCACTATAAACATCTTTCATTGCAGCACCTTTTTCTGCTATATTATTTAGATGGCACCTACATTAAGAAATAATGATAAATCTGAAGTTGCTGAATGCAGGCCATGCACCAGGGCACCGTCTGTGTGACATTAATAGCATAAAGCAGACGACGGGATGGAGTCACAAAGCGCAAAGGCTTTGTACATTATTAGAATTAAAAACATGTTAATTTGATTAAGACTATTATAAATTCATAATAATTGAAAGAAAATAACTTAAAAGAATATAGAAAGAGACATGGCAAGAAAAGAAAAACAGTATACCAGCAGTATTTATTTAACACAAAATATAGCAGAAAAGAAGGAAGAAAAACAAAAAAGACACAAGACATATAGAAAATAAAGAGTAAAATGGCAGGCATAAATCTTATCATACTGATGACAGCACAGGTATGAGTGGATTAATCCAATCAAAAGATGGAGAACAATCATGGATTAAAAAGTGACCCAACGCTGTGTAAAGGAGATAAACTACAGACTCCAAGACACAAGTGGAGCGAAAAAGACGGACGACGACTAAGGAAAAGAGCTGCCATCGCTGTAACCAAGTGAAATGGATGCTGACACCAAACTTGTTCACAAGGATACAGAAAAACATTGCATTATGATAAAAGAAGATCTAGTAATTCAAAACAGAGGACCACCTAACACAGAAGCCCAAATGGAAAGAAATAAAGAAAAGGCAATTCAAAAACTATCTGAAAGTTTCCAAAGCCCATTAGAGGAAGAGCTGTAACAACTAGACAATATTGAAAGGGAGCTGAAACACTTGGACAGCACCGTGACCATCTAGAATTAACAAACTTAGGGAACACTCCAAAGACAGCATGATATACATCCTTCATAAGTTCATGGAATACTCTCCAAGGTAGACCCCACATGGGACTGTAAGATAAATCTCTGACCACAAAGGAATAATGTTAGAAAGTAATGATAAGAGAAAAAAATCATTTGTAAGTATAAATTAAACATCACACTTCCAGTAAAAAATACATCAAAAAAGAAATAATTGGAAGGGAAATTGGAAAATATTTTCAGATAAATAAAACAAAAACCACTGTATTAAAACTCATGAAACAATGACTAAGATACTTCTTAAAGGGAAATTTATGGCTGTAAAACTCTACATTAAAAAAGAAGAAATAATTTAATACCTTAACCTATAGTAATACTTCAGTTCACAAATGCTTCTGCTTGCAAACAATTTGTTCCATAAAGAAAAGCATTCAGCAAGATTTCGCTTTGGTTCACAAACTCTGCATCAGGTGACAAATACAACCACAGCGATCTTCCCCACACAAATGCAGACACAGTCACCTCCCCCAATCATAAGACGAACTAATTCACATACCAAGGTACCATTACATTGTATGAATATAAGAAATTAGAGCAAGCTAAAATCAAAGCAAGTACAAAGAAAGAAATACTAGACCAGAAATAAATGACAGAGTGAATCTACAGAGAAATTCAAATAACCAAGGGTGATTCTTTCACCAGACCAACAAAACTGACAAACTTTAGCTAGACTAACCAAGAAAAAAGAGAAGACAAAGGTTACTAAAGTTAGCCATGAAAGAAAGGACACTACAACCAATTTTTCTGTGACAAAAAATAATATAAGGAAACACTATGAATAATTTTATGTCAACATTTCAGATAGTCTGATTCAGATAATCTATCTGAAATGGACAATTTTCTTCAGATCATCAGCTCAAAATGTCTGATGGAGAAATGGAAATCTGAATAGACTGCAAAAACTAAAGAGATTGGGTTAACAACAACAGCAGCAATAAAAAGATTTATAAAGAAGAAACCAAGATCAGATTTCTTTCAGCTAGTAAATTCCACCAAATCTTTAAAGAAGAAGTAGCAATTCTTCACAGACTTTTTTTTTTTTGTACCAGGGATTGAACTCGCAACCTTGAGCCTGCCCAGCTGGTGCTTAGGAACACAATTCTCCAAAAGAGTACAGAAAGGGAATATTTTATTACACCATCTCTGAAGTCACTGCAAATCTGACTTTAAGATCAGAAAAAGATGTCATGAGATAATTACAGCCCACTCTGGTTTATTAATACAAATGAAACAGTTCAACAAAACACTAGTAAAGCAAAACCAATACACAAAAAACAAATTATGCATTATAACTAACTTGGATTTGCCAGTATAATAGCAATGGCTCAGAGTAAGAAATCCAAACAGTGTTATGCACCATAGTAATGGGATAAATATTAAAAACCATGTGGTCATCAATAGACACAGAAAGTGCCTTTGAAAAATTCCAATACCATTTCATCATAAAAACACTCAAAACCTAGGAAAAAATGGCACTTCCTCTAAACCATAAAGGATGCCTAAAAAGTCATATTTAAAGATGAAGGATGATGAATTCTCCCTGAGTATTGGCAGTGGGATGAAAACCGCTCGCTTTCACCGCTCCGTTCAGTACGGTGCCACAGGTTTTGGTTGGACGAACGCGGCTAGAAAAAGAGAGAAGAGTAAGCAAACTGGAAGGAAGAAACACAACGTCTCTAATAGAGGGGACTTGACCTTATATATAAAAAATCCCAAAGGAGTCCCAAAAATACCATTAAAGCTAATAAATGTATTCGTTGAGGTTTAAGGATACATGATCAATATTTAAGAATCTGTCATATCTCTATACACATAAATGAACAATTTGAAAATAAAATTTTCTAAAATATTCCATTTAAAGTACCATCAAAAAGAATAAAATGCATGTAAACAAATTTAACAAAAAAGTACAAGTCTTGTGTATTAAATACAAAATATTATTGAAGGAAAGTAACACTAAATAACATACTGTCATAGATTGGAAAACAGTATTGCTAAGATAGCAATATCACCACAAAATAGTTTAGATATTCAGTATGCTCATTGACTTCAGCTTTCTATCTTGCAAAAACTGATGAGCTTCACGGAATATATTATGGTAGCCATTGTTCATTTCCTATTATCTTGTTTTGAAGTCCTGTAACACTTTCATTCTCTTGTGTTGATTGGTTTTGTTCTGTTTTGTTCTGTTTGATTTTACTATGCCTGATGGTATGGACAGTTATTTTAAAGAAAACAGGAGACATTATGGTAGCCATTGTTGATTTCCTATTATCTTGTTTTGAAGTCTCAGAACACTTTCATTCTTTCGTTTTGATTGGTTTTGTTCTGTTTTGTTTTGTTTAATTTTATTATGTCTGATGGTATAGACAGCTATTTTGAAGAAAACAAGAGATATTATGGTAGCTATTGTTGATTTCCTATTATCCTGTTTTGAAGTCCTGTATCAAAAGATCATTGTTCTGCTCTGGTTATCTTTGTTCTATCTTACTTGGTTTGGTTTTATTCTCTTTAAAATTTTTTTAAAAACTGATGAGTTGATACTAAGACAGCTATGGCTACACAAGGGACCTGGAGCAGCTGCAATGATTTTTTTGTTTTGTTTTGATTTGGTTTTTGGTACCAGGGATCAAACTCACAACCTTGTGCTTGCCAGGCAGGTGCTTGTGCTGCTGAGCTAAATCCCTGGCCATGATTTTTCTTTAAAAGAAAAGTTGAAAGACTTACATGTACACATTTCAAAATTCACTCAAAAGGATAATATTCAAGGTCATCTGCTGCTTGTATAAGGACAGACACACAAACACATAGGTCAATAGAATAGAATTGAGACTCTAAATGTTATGGTTGATACATTGTGTCAACTTGAGAAGTTTAGACACTTAATTAAGTGGTTGGGGTGGGGGTGGCCATGGTTCTTACTTTGTAACATCCTCATACTCTGTTTTCTCTTCAGATCTACAAATGTTTCCTGTTTTACTTTGTAACATCCCCAGCCTGTGTCCTTTGGCAGATAGTGTGAATGCTACACTCTCCCAAAGGGTAGGGGGTGTGAGGGTAGCCTGCTTACCAGGTAAGATAGAAGAGGTTTATTTTTTCTCTTTTTCTCTGGCTGCTTTTGATGGCTGCTAACTTGAAGTGTTGTCCTTGTGCCATGCCACCCTACCTTGGAGGGAGCTGATTATGAACTGAAACCTCCACAAACTGTAAGCTAAATAAACCTTTCCTTCCTTCATTTTGGGTGTTGGGTATTTTGTCCCAGCAATGAGAGAAAAGTAACCAAGTCAAAACATAAATCCTTGTTTTTATGGTCAGTTGACTTTCAGCAAGATGATTGGATCAGAAGGAACATAAAGACCAGTACAACTAGGGGGTCATATGCAACACAGCAGGCTCAGACCCCTACCTCACACCATGGATAAAAATCAGCTCAAAACGGACGAAAGATGCAATTATGGGAGCGAAGTCTACAAACTACTGGAAGGAAACATAGGTGTAAATCTCCATGGCTTTGGCTCCTTAAATCTAATACCTCAAGCAAAAGCAACTAAAGGAAAACTAGATAAATAGATAGGCTTCATCAAAATTGAAAAAAAAAAAACTTGTGCTGCAAAGTACTTACTACTGAGAAAGTGAAAGACAACCACTGATGGGAGAAAATACTTGCAAATCATACGTCTGATCAAGAACTTGCATCCACAGAACTCTCCAACCCAATTTTAAAATTAGCATTTGAATAGACATTTTTCCAAAGAAGATACAGAAATAGCCAATAAGTCCATGAAAGGAACTGAAAGCAATATTCACACTCACGATTGCATGTGAGCAACTGTAGCAGCATTACACTCAAAACACTGCAGATTCTATCAACTGAAAAGTGGATAAATAAAATATGGCAGATCCCTGTGATAGAATTACCGGCGAGCAACGAAGAGCAGTGACACCTGCTAACACAGAGACGCCACCTGAGAAAGTGACGGTTGCAGGAGCCGGACGCAAGGTCCCACAGTGTCTGATTCCCTCTAGGGGAAGCATCCAGCGCCAGCCTCACTCCTCCGGTCTTCAGGGACCGGGAGGGGGTTGAGGAGCGACTGCCGACAGGCAAGGGATTTCTTTTTCTGTGATGGGAATGTGCAGGGTGAGTTGCGATAACCCCACACTTTGGGGAATAGAATGAGAACCACTGACTTGTGCACTCTGAAAGGGCAAACCTCACGGTATGCGGACTGCGTCCCAACACTTCGTGCTCCTCACGCACCCCAGGTCTGACCTTTGGTAGCAGTCTCGCGCAGAAAGGCAGGGCCTTCGTGAGCTGTTTTAAGTCCTTTCCTCTTCAGTCCTGCCCCGGGCTCTCCTCCTGGCCGCTCCTCCCAGGCCACGCCCCTGGCGCTGCTGGAGCCCAGCCAGGACACCTGTCTTTTTCCAAACACTGCACGGGATGCCCAAGGTGCGGGTCCTGCTCTTTCTGCTTCCGCGTCCTCTGAAATCAGACAGCTGTGCACCGGCCTCCCTGCCACAACCACTCAAGTGTGTCCACGACTCACTCCTTACGTTAAGAGCCCAGGCCCCAGGCTGCCGAGCGCCCCGCTTGTTTTCTAAGGGCCCCTGACCTCCTAGGAAGGGAGATGTCCCCACTTCTCCAGCAGGGTCACAGGGAGCCCCAGCACCCATGATGAACAGCCCCATGCCCCTCAGCCCGGTGAGGAATCAGGCTTATCCCCGCCCAGGGTGGGACAGCAGGGCCAGCCCGACTTAGCAGGTGTCCAGCTCTTATCCGACGTTGTAGGTGACAAGACGAGCACTGGGGGAGGCTGAGGACAGGACGGCATGGGGAGGTGTGGACCCGCCAGGGACGGGGCAGGGCCCCCGATCCCCCCACAGCCCTGCAGGCCCCCCGCCTGGCCCTGGCCTGCCCGGCCTTGGCTCCCTGCACCTTCCCCGCCTGCCGGTCTCGCCCCTGCGTGCTGCCTCCCTCGCACACTGTGCAGGCCTGGGTGTCTTTACCGACTCGGGGAGCCCCTCTCCTCCAGGGGTGCCTCCCGCAGCCCCTCGGCCTGCTTCTTCCCAGCTTGGCGCCCAGGCCACAGCCCACAGCGGGGCTCCTTCCCCTCCACGTGCTCCCTCTGAGCGCCTTCTGCAGACCTCCTGGCTGGGAGCCCTGGGGAGCAGCCTCCATGGGGGTGCGGAGGTCAGGGGTCTGGCAGCGACTGAGACCATCCTCGAGCCAGAGCGCCCTCGGGCTGCCCGGTGACAACGCGTAAGTCATAAGCAAGCGCAGGAAAACAGTCGGTGCCTGCAGCGGTCACTTTCCTCATTGTGCGATCCTTGGTTTTCACTGCCAAATGTCTGGTTCCGGAGACGTGTTTGGGCCTCCGCGAATCTGTTTACCTAACTAAATGTGCGAAGCCACGGTATCGGGCCTGAGGAGGTCACGTGAGCTACTGCAAACACTCAACAGATGCACGCTATTTATTTTGTTTTTTAGTCTTTTCATATGTTTTCATAAACCACGCAGTCATTTTGCTTATCGGTCCTCCCGACTGGGTTTCACTGGGCCATGTTTCCTGAGTCCGGACAGCACTAGGCTGGGGGCAAGGCCATCGCTCACTGCGGGCAGCTCCGCCCGGCCCCACCCCAGACGGGGACCTCCGCCGCTGTGGCTGCGCCGCACTTGTCTTCGTGGCCAGCGTGTCGCTAACAAACCAGCCTTTCTGGAGATGCAGCCGCTGCTTTCAGTCACACCCGGTCCTGTTTAAAACAGCTCCTACCTGTTCTTTTTTCCTCTCTGTTCAAAAGCCTAAGAATAATATCTTGAGAAGCGCAATCTAAACCCGCATTTGAGATAATTAATCTAATGGAAACTTCCAAAGGGAAATTCTTTTCATGAAAGAGTTGATTTTTAGTTAGAAGGTTTCTCTGCATTCAGAATTTAAAATGAGACCAAACCAGTCCTGTCTTAGGGACAGGTTTGCACTGTGATTTGGAAGAACATGCAGATGTATCCTCCCCACAGCACGTTCCCTAAAATGACAGTCCCTCCGTGTGTCCCACAGTGTGACTATTGGGTCACACGTGTTCGAGGAACACAGTGGCCCCCTCGGGTCCACAGCACGGTCCGCTCTGGGCAGTCTCGGAGCAGGAGGGCGCCTTTAACCTTGTTGGCACCGGAATCAGAACTCACGCATCCTCCACCACACACCCTAGCTTTACTTGCCATTTATGTCTGTTTTGTGTAGTGCAAGGGATCGAAGCCGAGCTGCACATACGCTGGGTTAGCGCGCCATCCCTGAGCCACCCCAGGCCTCTGGGGTCCTGTTCTTAAAGTCGTGCACACATACTCAGTACTTCTGCCCTTCACGGCCACGGGCATGGTGAGGATTCCCCGTGAAGGCACCTAAGCAGAGGCTGCGCAGCCTGGGCGCCGTCGACCTGAGAGAGCTGCCGCCCAGATGCTTAGCACTGCAGGCCTCCGCGCCTGTCCCTTCTCTAGGAATCCACGTAATGTTACGTAAAAGTGCAGAAGGTTACAGGTACCACCTCTGCGTCATTCTGTGTGAAACTCTAAACCCGAAAGCCAAGCCAGTTACTCAAGGTATTTGAAGCAGGGTGGTTCAAATTCATTGTTTGGCCTTTTTGCATTAAATAACACATCTAGGAAAAAGAAATAAAAAATTCTCTCCACGCTGGGTATGGTGGCGTATGCCTTTAATTCCAGCACTCGGGAGGCTGAGGTAGGAGGAGCTTTGTGAGTTCAAGGCCGGCTTGGGCTACAACGCAAGCACAAGACCGGCCTGAGCTACATAGTGCGACCCTGCCTCAAAAAAACCAGGGCTAGGAGTTTGGCTCAATGGTTTAAGTGCCTGTCTGGCAGGCGCGAAGTTGCGAGTTTGATGCCTGGTGCCACCAAAAAAAAAAAAAAAGAAAAAAAAATTTCTCTCTAAGACTCACTCATGACTAGAGAAAAGGAAACATGGCAAATATATCCAAATTTTAGATGTGAGATTTTAGGTACCAGGAGTATGTGTTTTCTGTCGGGTTGGTTTTGCCCCGTTCGAAGTCTGTCTGACCTTACCTTGAACAGCGCGTTCTGCGTGGTGGCGCTGAGCTTGTCCAGCCAGCGGACGCCGTGCGCCAGGTACCTCCAGTCCCTCGGCTCCAGGTTAATTGTGTGTGCTGTGCGCGCCGCGTCACACTGCTTAACACGAGGTGGCGGAGATAATTTACTCACGGGGGGACAAACACCTGAACTGACCATCAGAGCATTTAGCCCAATTGGCTTTTAAATCACTGCCTATTAATTATAAGCTGTCAGTGCTGGAAATCAAAAACTTTATATGATAGACAGGCAAATATAGCAAATGCACACATACAAAAGATCCCCGTAGCTGTGCGTGTGTGTGTGTGCGCGCGCGCAAACTGTTTAGGAAAGAGAAGGAAGCATTTCCTGTCTCACACCACCGACAGCTGTGCTGGCACAGCAGAGCCTTGTGTGACGTTTGGTAAGTGCCTCACAAGTGGGAGCTCGTGGCGTGCAGAAGCTCGGGAGACAGGAAGTGAGGCCATCAGGAGCACAGGCCGCATAGTCCTGAAGGCTTCAGAAGTGCAGGATCTGGAAGGAGGGGAGCCTTGGGGCACCGCCCCACCCAGGACCCTGGCAGCTGGTTCTACACGTCCCCTTCCTGGGCCCCCCAGATGTGCTGAGAGGGAGCCTGCGCCACACTGGGGACAGCGAGGGCCGGGACAGCCACCCTCCGGCCATCCCACCCCCTGACGCAGGCAGGGTTTCATCCCCTTCAAGTCCCTTTGCCTGCGTGAAGCCCTTGCCCGGACAGGTTCTGGCGCAGTGAGGGCCACACAGCCTCTCTGCAGAGCACGACCGACCCGCCGTGCGAGGTGCAGGGCGGCCCGAGGTTCAGCCAGGTGCAACTCCGGGTGTCGCCTTGAACTGGGAGGCAGAGGTCTCTCCCCTCAAATTCCCTAGTTTCCTCCTTGTCCCCAGATGAAGGAGAGGTAGGTTCCCCACGGTGCAAGAAAACCCTGCCGTAATAAAACAGGGGCAAACTAATCTCCACTCCCTCCCCTCCCAGCTTATCTCCAGGGAACGCATCTAGAAGCTCCCCTGGGCTTCGGTGACGCCACCAACCACACAACCGCACTCGAGTGGATGGTGTATATTGTTCTCCAGGTTATACTGACCAGGAGGATGCCCTGATCCACTCAAAGGGCAGAAAGACAGACTCGCAGGGGTTGGTTCTGATTCTGGCAGACAAAGAGTTCGGGGTGAAATCCCCTAAGCTCAGCCCCTTCAATTTTTGAGACTTATTTAAGTGTGTGAACAGCACCCCTTGCTTCTCCTTGATTCAGATGTTTAAATCCTCTGAAAATGTTTTTTCTGAATTAAGAATAGCAATTAGATGGCGAATCTATTTAGTAAAGATTCAGCTATGGAATTCTTTGAATAGTGGAGCAAATATTACCCAGTGTAATTGTGGGAATTCCCTATTACGTTTTCCCATACGTCCTAGCGCTCCGGACCTAACTTCCCCCGGGGCAGAAGGAGATGTCAGCTGTTCCACTGTGATTCTCCACTCCGCTACCCAAGAGGTGCACAGGACTCCCAGGTCTTCCTGTGCGACACTGCCGCTGCCCCCAGCAGCGGGACTGACACATGCAGCACCCCGGCAGCCACAGGAGATGCGAGGCCCCGCGTCCCGCCCGTGCTTTCCGCAGAACCCTGGCGACAGGCTCACTGCGCTGGGATCCTTAGCAACCTGCATTGCTTCCCAGAGGCCGCTCTGAAGGTGGGGAAGGAGGAGCCGGAGAGAAACTGCTGTTTGCTGCTCGTTCTCCTGGGTCCACGACACCTCTGACTGCCAGGCGGGGAGCTGTGTGGGAGCTCGGAGCTGCTTCTGAGGAGCAGACCTGCGCCTTACACAGCTGCCTCCTCCCGGGTGCCCCGACAGAGTCCTGGGCCAGGGGATCCAGGCACAGAGATGCCACTAGGAGTCCAGGCAGCTCCACCCTTGCTGCACAGGGACACAAGGCCATGCATCCGACGGCACAGCAACGGCACCCAAGGGTGCTGCGGTGGGCACCCCTCGGTGCCAGGCCAGGTGTCTCCAGGGTCCTCCCCTTCATCTGAGCAGAGCACTGGGGCCGCAGCACCGGCTGGAGGCAGCGGCATCTGCCCTGGAGGTGGGCTTGGGACCAGGTCGGCCAAGCACCCCAGGGAGGAGCGGCGGGCGAGGCTGGGCTGCAAGCCACCTCCCAGCCCTGCCACAGGGAGCAGGAGACGAGAGCGACCCACCCTCTCTCCACGTGGGCGCCTCAGCCGTGCGCCCCTGTGCAGCAGGCAGAACTGTACTTGGCAGGCGGTGTGCGCATTCTTATCCCTGTCGAGTGGACACAGCATTGGTCATCAACCACAGGAACAAAAGAAGTAGACAAACACATTCTGGAAGGCTGAGGCAGGGGGGTTGCAAGTTGGAGCCCAGCCTGGTTGATGCAGTGAGACCCTGTCTCAAAATGAAAACTAACCATAAAAAAGGGTTGGGGGCGTAGCTCAGTGTCAAGGATTGGGTTTGATCTTCAGTACTGCAACAAACAAAATAAACAAAAACAAATGAGAAGGCGTGTGATGATAGACAAATGGCTGTAATCATTGTGCTAGGGAGGCTGAGTCAGGAGGATCACAAGTTCAAGGCCACTCTGGACCACATGCCAAGACTCTGTCCCAAACACAACAAATAGGCAAAAACGTCCCAGCGAACCTAGACAAGAACCCCGTTGTACAAGTGGACCCAACACCGCAGCACGTGCGGGGCAGAGGTGCCGCGTGTCGCAGCGGCAGACACCCCTGGAGGGCCTGCCGTGGGGCCAACCCCGCGTGTGGCCGGTGCAGTCCCTAATGGAGTCTGCACAGCAGGCGGCCGGGCCTACGGGACGCGTGGGGTCAGCGGCTGTCCAGCTCCTCACTCGACCACGCCCTGCTGACGTCATGCGAAGGGAGAACTTGGTGGGTCCCCACTGAGGAGCGCACCCCGAGACCGGGTCCACGGAGGCGCCTGGACTCCCGGCCCTCGGAACGCGAGCGACCATCGATGAGGTCCTGCGCTGCGAGGCCTTGCAGTGATTTGTTACTAGAAGATTGGCAGGCGGGCCAGCAAACCCAGGGAGAAGCCCCACCCCGTGTGCGCGGCGGCATCCAATAGGCAGCAGCTCCGGGACAAAGCCGGGAAGGAGGAGGAAGTCGGCGGCTCTTGAAAAGCTGAGCTGGGGCGGCTGCTGCGCCGCCATCGCCTGTGGGCGCGGACTCCACCCCCGCGGCCGCGCACGGGGACGCGCACGGGATCACGCACGGTCACTTTCCGGGAGCCCCAGGGCTTCAGCCCCCGGCAGGGTGCGTCCCTGGCCTGTCTCGCTCTGCAGCTGCCCGCTCTCGGGCTGCGCAGTTCCCAGATCCTGCGGCTCTCTGGGGCATGAGTGACCGCCGTGGGCTGCCCTGCCCGGTCCGCGAGCCCCCCAGGAAATCCCCAGTGATCCGCCGTCCATTCCGTTCCCCCCGAGAGCCGCAGAGAAACTCAGGCAGCGGCATCTGTCCCCCGCCACGGGACCGCTCGGTACCAGGGTGGGGAACTCGTCCACCTGCGAGTGCGGCCTGCCACGCAGAACGCGGTCACGGCTCTCTGAATACCTAACGGGACTGGTTGGACCGCGCGACTGAGGGGAAACTATGCAGGAAGGTGTAATCATGGTGTAATCGTGGAAGGTGAGCTTTCTGAAACGGGACGCGCAAGTGCAGATCTTTACAGAAAGGCTGAGGATATCGAAGTCCAGCCGGCTCCACGCTGAGTGACCGCGAAGCACGCTTCTGCCTGAGGATGCGTGCAGCCAAAACGGGCAAAAGGAAGTGTCCAGGATGCAAAAGTCACTCAAAGGTAGACACCCGCTCTCAAAAGACCGAGTAAAAACATTTTTAAAAGGAGGCAGGGAAAATCATCCCTGAAAAAGTGCGTGCTTTACAGTCCCAACATTTGGGAGGCTGAGTCAGGAATGTTGTCATATTCAAGGCCAGCCTGGTCTACAATCGTGAACTACTTAGGAGACCCTGTCTCAAAAACTCATAAAATAAAATAAGTGCAGTTTAGGAAAGAAGAGATCGAAGACATGATCGGACTTTTCTCAAAAGAAATACAAATACCGATTAGAAAAGATGCCAACACTAATTGATAATAAAGAAGATAAAATTAAAATCACAACAAAATAAGGTCTGTGCCCAGCAGACTGGTCAGTCTGTGCAGGTCCGAGGCACCGGCCTCCTGGCCGCGGAGGAAGCTCTGCCCTCTCTGTGGGAGGAGAGGGCCCGGGTGGGGCTGGCCGGAGTCGTGGAGGACACGCGTGTCCCCCACCCCCGCAAACTGTCTCCTGCTCAGACCGCGGGAAACTCAGGCACCAGCATCCACAGGAGCGCTGGGGATAACTGTGGAACTCCGGAACTGCGAATTCCAAGGCAGGGAGAAGTGGACGGATAACTGGGAGTGAGCTCACTCGGCGTGACACAGACACCGCGGACGCTCAGTGTGGGCGGAGGCCGGGCTGCTCCGGGCAAGAGCCGCTCACAGCCGGCAGATGCGCTGGCTCCCATCTGGGCCAGGTCAGCAGGGCAGCGCTGAGAAGGAGACCTCGAATGGCACTTCCATGACTTTGTTTCAGGTCCCGAGTCAAACCGTGCTAAGGCCAGACCCACCTGCCTGAAAGCTTTGGTCCCTGAGCTAAAAATGGGGAGAACCTTTGTCTCTTGCCTAGGGACTGGTGCAGAGGGCCCTGACATCCAGCAGCGAGTCATCTGTCCTAAACCAGCTGGCTTGGTGGTTTCTTGAAGACCCAAAGTGCAGAGCACCTGCAAACCTGTGCACCTCCTACCCAAAGGAGGAGAGGTGGGTGCCAGCCACCAGGCTCGGCTGGCATCGGTGACCAAGGGCAGTGGCTGCCCTGCTAGCAGATCCAGCAGCACATGCCCCGCCGAGCCGGGGGCTGCCTGCCCTCCATCCCAAAGTGCGCCTTGCCGACCGCGGTCCCACCTACCCTTGCTTCCAGTCGCGGGGCTGGGACTGAGACCCAGGCCGTCTTGCTGCTGCAGGCCCAAGTGCCACGTGGAGTGGGGTGAGCCTGGAGCCCCACACGCCCCCGCCCTGCTGCCCCACTGACCATGTGGCTGTCTGTGATGGCCTCGGGGGCAGAGCAGCAAGTAGAGGGGACCCGGGCTCTGTGAGCCGGACGGTCCCACCGGCTGCTCCCGGAGTACACAGTGCCTCTGTTTGCGGCCCTGGAGCTCACAAGTCCCTCTGACAAACACTCACGGGCTCTTCGGGGTTTTGTGAGGCTCTGCCCAGACCCCTGCCCCACACGGCTCACGTTGCTGGCTCTCACAGCTTTCCCAGTGCCTGGGACTGACACGGCCGCTCTCAGGGAGAGGCCAGACAGGGACATTTGTATCGATGCAAGGTCCTGGCCATCGCTGTCTGGCTTGTCTGAGTGGCCACTCTGGGCCCTGCAGCGCCCTGAGGGCTGACGATCCTGTGTCTCTCCCTCACTCTTGCTTCCTTCGCCCTCCTCCAGGTGGGTCGGCCCGAGGGTGCCCAGTGACCCACATCCCGGGGTGAGCTCTGTCATCTCAGGTGTGCACCCGGGGAAGCCACTCCCGTGAGCGCTCAGCAGACAGCGTGGGAGGAGCGGGCGAGGGGAGTCAGTGAAGGCGGTGGGCTGCTGCCCCAGTCGCTGGAGAGAAGAGGGAGCAGCCAGCCTGCCGAAGGCTGCTGGTGACTTATTCCACCCTGAAGGGAAACTGCAGAGCTGTAGACCCTGGAGAAGGCGGCACAGGACGGATGCAAGTGCGTCAGTGCCGTCCCGAGAGGGTGCAAAGCGCCCCACACCCTGCCCTGGAAAAGCGCGGGAGCCTCCACCCTCTGCGCCTTGGCTCCGCTTTGCAGTCTTCTCCTCACTGGCTTCTGTGTCACTCACGATGGGGGCTCACCCGCCCCATGCTGGTCCCCAGCCTCAGCCCAGGCTGCCTCCGCCCCTCTGGGAACTCAGGACCCCCACCTCCCTCCCAGCAGGGGTTTCAAAGCCCAGAGCAGGACCCCACTTGTGGAGGATAGGAAGTCTTGGGGTTTTCCATAGATTTAGTCAGTAACGATATTTTATATCCGATTTTTGACACGGACCATCACTAAGTGATATTCCAACTTAAACGTCCGGACACCCGGAAAGAGCCGAGAGGCTGGGATCCATTTCCCGGGCTCTCTTAGCGTTTATCTGTGCGGTCGGCCAGAAGGCCAGGCAGCGACCCTGTGACTGACCTCGGGTGGAGGCACCGCGCATGGGGCCCCTCCCAGGCCAGGAGGCGCTGCGCACCCCAGGGGGCTGGGTGGAGCCGGGAGAGACCGGCCCTGGAAGGCTTCTCAAGTCCCACCCTGCCCTGCCCTGCCCTGACCTGGCCAATCCCATATAGTTTTTTAAATGAGAAGCTGAGGACACCGGTATGTGGGCCACTAGTGTGAGGCCCTCCTGATCACGGTTCACAGATGCACCTCAGAGCACAAAACACGCAATTATTTTTGTAGGAAATAAGTGGAAATCTGCTTTTAAAAGCGACACAGAAAGTGAACTAATGGGTTTCTTTTGAAACATGAGGCACACTTTGTGCCTCTTCGTCTGTGCCCACTGCCTCCCGCGCTGCCCAGCCCCTGGCCCTCTGGGGACTTAGCGCCTGAGTGTCGCTCCGGGAACCCCGGCCTGTCTGGGGCCCTTTCAAAAACCTGCTGGGCCTGCTGTCCACGGGGCGTGTGAGGAAACGCGACGACTGCTGTGTGTGATGACCCGCGTGCGAAGCGGCCCTGCTTGGAATAATACGGCTTTGGTTACTCAAGCAGCACGCGCACACACACAGGCGCACAGGCTGTCCCGACGCAAAGCGTTGTCCCCGGTGTGTCTTTATGGGGATGCTTACTGTTCATTTTTTGGTTTTTTTTTATGCCGCTCTATTTGGTAATTTTTGCACAATCGGCGTGTGCTTCCTGTATCACTGTAAAAGCTCCCCACCGAATCCTTCTGTACTGCCTGGGCACCTGGTGTGAAAAGCAGGGTGTCCAGTCACTGGCCCAGGGCCAGCAGGGCCGAACCTGGCCCTGCCCCTCGCTGGAAGCCGCCCCTGTCCTGTGCGCGGGTGGAAAAGTCCTGTTGCTCTGCAGGCCAGCTGGCTCTCTGCACTTCTGGGCAACTGTGCTTCCTGCTTTTAACCGCACGGGCAGCTCGGGCTGGGGCGCCCTGGAGGTTGGAATCTGGGGGAGAACCCGGCCAGGTCTGTGTGCCACAGCTTCACGGCGGCTGGGCAGATGTAAGCAAATAGGAGCTGAGGGCTGCGAGGGGCGGGCGCAGGGCTCGGTGTGTGGTGGGGGCGCCGGCTGCTGCTCCGTGGTGACTCGGGGCCCAGCTCCACATCCTGGGGCTGCAGAGAGTGCTGCCTGCCTGCCTGCCGCAGGGCAGGGCGGGGTGGGCGCTCTCACAACTTGAGGTGTTACCATAGTAATACCTGCCGCCCGGGCCCTGTGGAAGGGCCAAATGGGCTTCCCTGAAGGATGACACTAGATTAATACTGAACAGCACATCATGAGTCGGACTCTAGATGGCCCCAGCCCTGCCCTGCTTGCAGCATCCACTGAGGGCTCCAGTAGAGGCAAACAGTCCCCGTGAGACAGCTGGGCCAAAACGTGACCCGCCTGACACCGGAGTTTGCTCTCCCTCTATTGCCTTGGAGCCCGACGGTGCAATGAACATTGTAAGGTGGAACACTTTGCTGTCACCCCCCACCCAAGGCCAGGACGGCCGGGGACTGCAGAGGTGATCTGTCCCCCTCCTCCCGCCCCAGCCTGGCCCAGGGCAAGAAATTCCCCGGGTCTCCCTGGAGACCATTCTGGGGACTGCGCCGTGCCCAGTGTCTGCAGGACCCCTTTGTGTTTAACCCTAATCCTTTGAGAATGATTTGTTGATTCCTTATTGTTTAGTCTTTAAAGAAAATGAAGGAAACCCCGTACTCTGTTTTGGTCTCAGAAGTCATACAGATGTGTCTGTGCACACACACACACACATGCACGCACACACACACACACATGTTGTTATGGATTGCAAACTGGTGGTCAACTTAGCACCAGTTGAATTAATTCAACTGGTGTTGAGTTAAAGATGCTCCACCTGAAGAAGGTTGCCAGCATAAATAGGGACATGAAGAGGGGAAGCCGGGCGTTGTGGGTTCTTCTAAGAGTTGCTGTTGGAGCCGCTGGTTCTCCTGGAGGTGCTTGTCATGCTGGCTTCTCCAATATGGATTCGGCCATTATCGTCGGAGGAGCTCGGAACCTCGTCGGTGAGAGTGGCTGTGGTTCACCTTGGGGGAGCTCTGCTCCTCACACTGTGCATCGCTTCCTGGCTCCAGAGGGGAGGCTGTGTGCTGGAGAAGCTGGTCACGCTGGGCTTCCTGACCTGTGCTCGACTGTTCTCCATTGTCGGAGGAGCGTGGGACCTCGTCGCCGTTGGGGATGGCTGTGGTGCTCTTCAGGGCAGCCCCGCTTCTTCTTTTGAGTGTGACTTCTCGGCTCCTACATAGAACCCTCAACCCACTGCACAGCTCCTTCACCCTGCTGGCATAGACTTTCTAATTCCACCTCTGACCTGTGGCCTTCCCAGCACAGAACCGTAAATAGTCTGGTGTGAGCCCTTATCGTGGGCTCTTAGATTCCCAGTTGGTACTGTGGCAGTCACTGTCATGTGTTTTGGGTCTCTAGCGGGACTCTTACATGACATTGCTGTGGGATCCAGGCCCTCGGCTATCCTGGGTCTTAGTGTTGTGGACAGATTTTCCCGCACCGTCTTGTGTTTAACTTTGGGTGATTATTATAAAATAATATTACAAACCCTGTGTCCTGTATCAGTTGTTCTCCCTGTAACCCCTGACTACAACACATGTTAATTCACCAACTTGGGGCTTTAAACACTGATTTTGTCATAAATTCAAGACACACTGTAACTATGTATTTTTTTCCAATCTCTCTTATTCTCCTACTACCTGCGGCCTGTTCTCAATTCAAACCACAAGTTGGCAATTATCACAAGAAATTAACTCGTAAAAAATTACGCAGTGTGTCAAACACTTTGGCCTTTGACACCGTGCTGGGTCTCTTTCCTCTCTTGTTGGGAGGGGCGCAGCCCGTGGGCGTTGGGCAGGTGAGGGTCGCTCTCGTGCCCCAGGTCAGCATCACCCAAATCGGTTCCCCGTGTCCTGCACGTGTCACCCTCCTGAGAAGTCCTCGGCTTTGTGGCTCTCCAGGGATCCCTTGAAAGTGAGTTATTGGACGATGATTTTATATTACTGAGGAACCCGATATTTCACACTTAATTAAAAGCAATTATTTTGTACCGGAAGGGCTCGGCAGGAGTGGGGTGAAAGTCTCCCCGAAGGAGAGCGGGTTTCCGCCGCCTACGCGCAGCCGCCTTTCTGTCTGTCTTAGGCCCGGCCGAACCGGCAGCCGACACCTCCCTCCTTGCGGCGCCCTTAAAGTCTGTGCCGGAGGAATCGGCCCTTGTCCTGTCACAGAGCGGGCGGTGATTTCCTTTTGTTTTACTTTTTTATCTTTTTTCCAGGTAAGACTGCCTGGTTCGGAGCCAGCTCCGCCTCCGCCCGGCCTCCGACCCTGGCCTGTCACCGGTGAGGCGGTGAGGCGGAGGACGGAGCAGTTGCCAGGCCCTGCGACCGATCGGTCAGCCGTGGGCTGGGGAAGAGAGCAGTGGCGGCGACCGATCGCCAGCAGAAAGCAGAGCAGGGACGCTTCGGTTCTGTCACTTCTGGGTCAGTCAGGTTCCGAATCTTACAAACTTCGCTCTTCTGTTTCCCCCAAATCTCACATTAAAGCAAGGAAAGGTCTGAATCGTCTCTCGTTTCCTCCCTCTCACCGTCGTTATTCTGGGCGCGCGATGTGCGGTCCGCCCGGCGACTCCCTGCGCAGAGCCGCGTGAGTTCTCAGCCAGCGCGGTGCTGTGTGCGGGCCGGGGCCGGGGCCCCTCCTGCGCCTGCACCGCCGCGCTCCCCCGCTGCCCTCCCAGAGGGACGCGGCTCAGCGCAGAGCCAGCGCACTCCAGGACGGGCCACTCCCTCCGCGCGGGGCGGACACGGGACCGCAGCGGCCGGGCGTCCAGGGGGACCCCGCGTACGGCCCGGCCCGTTCTCACCCACTCAGCGCCTGGTGCTGACGGAAGACATCGTCTTCCTGGGTTTACAACTGGGGAACGGAGGTGCAAAAGGATTCACGAATTCAAACTGAAACAAGAGAAATAATTGTGCAGCTAAGGCCCCATCCGTGTGTCCCATACCCGGCTAAGATTTCCCTGAGATACAAACCAGACCACTTGCTTACTGTGACTCGAGGGGTCACCTCTAGGACAGTAATATTGTGTGTGTGTGTGTGTGTGTGTGAACCCAGGGCCTTCACAGAGTCACATCCTCAGGTTTTTTTCATTTTTATTTAAGTTTTGAGACAGGGGCTAAGTCAATTAAGTTGCCCAGGCTGGGCTAGAATTTGGGATCCTCCTGCCTCAGCCTCTCAGAGTGCTAGGATGACAGGTGTGTGCCGTCATCCTGGCCAAGATCACTCATTTCTACCCTCGCAGCCCCAGGTGGGTGTTCAGGGCATTAATTCCCCTTCGTGTAGAGGGAAGGCATGGCCACTGGAGACGGGGGAACAGGACTTTAGGTCCAGCTGGTGGGGTTGTGACGCCTGTGGCCCCCATCAGAGCACACTCGGAGGAGCAGTGCTGTGTGTGCAGCACACAGCCCGGCGTGAGCACACTGCAGTGTACATCTAAGCGAGGCGGCCCCACGAAACGCGGGGTAACAAGACAGCAGCTGTGCGCACCCAGCCCACGCCGGGCCGGCCGGCCCCTCCTCGGGTGTGACCCTGGCGTCCGGGTCCCCTCCAGCAGGCGCGGAAGGACTCCTGCCGAAGCGGGCTGTGAGTGCGAGAGGGTGCAGCGCCAGCTCCTCCGTGTCTTTCTGCTTAGCGGCACCCGGGCTGGCCAGTGCTCCAGCCCAGGGCCTGTCCCGATCGGCTCCGCAGTCAGGGTGTGGGAGGGTTGGGCCAGGAGCACAGACCACAGAGGCCCGCCCCGCCCAAGAGCCGGCAGGTGGGGAGATGGGTCAGAGACACAGCGGGGCTCAGCCCCCACCGCTGACACAGTGCACAGTACGGGCGGCCCGGCCCGGGCGCTGGGGAGAGCAGAGACCCCGCTCAGCTCCGAGCCGGGTCTTAGAAGAAGGCGGAGCAGGAAGGACGGCAGGGGGCCGGAGCGGAGCCAGAAGAGGGTGCGGAGCAGGGAGAGCAGGGCAGTTGCGCCCTCCCCGACCGGGCTCTGGCAGGGACCCTAACACTCCACAGTGCTTCCCGTTACGCCTCCATCTACAGAAATTATTTGGTTTCTAAATCAGTTATTTGGGCGAGGGATTTAGCTCAGCGGTGTAAGCACCTGCCTGGCAAACACAACGTCGTGAGTCTCTGTACCACAAAAAAAAAAAAAAAAATCACTTATTCTTCTTTTTTTTTGTGTGTGGCACCAGGAATTGAACTCACAACCTTGAGCCTATCAGACAAGTGCTTAAGTCACGGAGCCAAACTCCCAGCCTTGGTTTTTGAAGGCAGGGCCGCACTGTGTAGCTCAGGCCGGCCTTGCACTCACATTATAGTCATTTTTTTTTTAAAGCATGTTTTTAAAACATCTGTCAAAAATATAAAACACATCGTTTCCTGCCAATATCTGAATATTAAAAACTCGAAGCAGTACCAAGGAGGGAAGAGAAATCCTACAACATCATATGAACAGAAAGGAACCATATTAGCAGTGGGTGGGTAGACAGCCTCTGCGACCTCTGTCTCTGCGTACAGACTGAATGACGGACAGACAGGCAGACAGTTCGAGCAGACAGGCAGATGACCTCAGGATAACTGCACCCCATTATTTATGACATTTTAATTGGATTAATGAGTTTAATTTTAACCAAAGAAAATAATAAAGTAAAATTTGAGGAAATGTTATATATTTTTCCACCGCAGAAAGTGGTAGTTATTAAACACTGGTTCCAAAGTTAGAATAAATGAATATAAAACACTTAACAAGATCATAGACATTATTTTCATATTTTTGTTTCAACTGTGGACTGACTCGCTGCCGAAGACGAGGAAGCCCGCAGTTCCTGGCCTTGACTCCTAGCGTCTTCCCTCTGTGTACCGTTTCCGCCGATCCTCTGTTTCGATGACCGCGCCTGTGTCAGCTCCCCTTCTCTCAGCTGCGCCGCGCTCCTGGCCGCCCCTGCTGTAACCCGCAGCTGTGAGTAGGGTTACTTTCCAACTATGATCCCGGCCAGGAGGGGCTCTTTTACTACTAACGTTTTTATTTTTATTTATTTATTTATTTTTTGCGGCGCTAGGGATCAAACTCACTGCCTTTCACCTGCCCTGCAGGCACTTAAGCCACTGAGCCAAACCCCCTGCCCCAGTTTTTTGAGGGAGGGTCACACTATGTAGCTCAGGCCGGCCTTGCGCTCGCGTTGTAGCCCAAGCTGGCCTTGAACTCACAACGCTCCTCCTACCTCAGCCTCCCGAGTGCTGGGATTAAAGGTGTGTGCCACCATGCCCGGCTGTGCTGCTCATTTTCTAGCTCTGTTTGCCGAGCTGCTCTGCTCCCCCGGGTGACGCCTGCACCCGCTCCCCGCTGCCGTCCAGCCCGGTGCCCTTGTCGCTGAGGTCTCGCTTGCAGACTGAGGACGGCAGAGCTCTGATAGTCCTGCAGCAGGTGGGGGGGGGGGCTGCAAGGGTGGGAGGGGTGGGGTCAGGGTCACAGCTGGGAACCCACCTGGCGCCTATCAGGTGGCTTGGCACAGAAGAAGGAAGCGCTCTTAGCAGCACTGGGAGTTGCCCCAGGCATGAACAGAGGTGCTGGATGCTTCCATCGAGGCAGGATGGTCCACGCCTGGGGCTTGGGCGGAGGGCAGGGGGTGGGGTGGGGAGCAGGGCTAAGGCTCAGTTGAGCTCCGGGAGTTCCTGCAGGGCTGTGTTCAGCCTAAGGGGGAGCGTGGAAGACTGGAGAGGCAGGGGTGCAGCGGGAGAGGCTCCCCGTGGGCGGCTCCCTCCCTTTCCTGGAACCCGGCTTGTTCCGGGCTGCACCTTTCACCTGCCCTTGTTTCCGCTTGCCGGGCGGACACTGCGGTGCCCTCTCCTGAGTGTCCCCACCCCTCACCCGTGCTAACAGAGTCCCAACCTCGTTCAAGTCATAGGAAGAGGACCCCAGCTACGTTAGACATGGGGGAATCCAGAGACCAGGTCAAGAAGAACCCCACTTCCTTTCTCAACTGGAACCAACACATTTTAGGTATGAATTTGCTCGTCAAGTACTAAATCTCTAGGACGGGCAGGATGCCATCTCACTTGTCCTCTGTTCAAAGACAAGGAAATTGGGGTCCAAGGAAGTTGAGGAAGAAGTCCAGGGCAGCGCAGCCTGCAGTGGGGCAGCAGGACGGTGAGCCTGCCGCGTCCTCGGCCCGCACAGTGCCGGGCACATCTGCCTCCAAGTGGCCGCCGGGCGTGGAAGGGCGTCACTCACCAAACCATGACCTAATTACCCCCTCCACATAACCGTCTGGAACCTCCCAGCCCAGTGGCAAAAATATCCTTGCTGTGTACTTGCTGTCCCCGTCTCCCTCCGGCAGGGACAAGTCCAGGTATGGACGGTGCTGGGCAGGACGCCGTCCACTTCTGATGTACCGATGTCCTCGACCCACGGCCGTCAAAGGAGGCAGAGAAAGACAGATGGGAATGAAGCACTGGTTTGCGCAGAAAGGCTGTAGATGAGAGGCTATGAAAAATGTAATTTTTAAGAAGGACTTAAAATCGAAAGTGAGCTAGGTTCCTCCCAGGCAGAGCCCCTGTCCCGGGCAGCAGAGGCCCTGGCCAGCTTCGGGAGGCCTGCAGCCGTGGGAAGCCCTAAGCTCTCCCAGTGCCTTTGTTTGAACGTGTCTTCTCGTTACAGTAATGAGAAAGGTGTTGCCTTAATGACTCCTATAATGCAAATTATAGTGGTGAAATTAAATTTTGAATAAACAATAGGAAAAATCAAATATTAGAAATCCATTTCTTAGACGCTTACAGCAGTGACTTGTCAAGGTACTAGGCTAGCTTAAGTGAGATCATTTCAGATTATGTATACAGTGCTGGGCCAGTTCAATCTAATTATGTTAAAACTGTGTTTTCATTAAAGCTTCCTCCTAATGCAAAAGTGCTATTAAAGTTATTTTCGCTGACATCCTCCTAATAAGCTGGCTTAGAAACCATGCTGGCACCTGCCCACGCTGGGGCAGAACTTTCGCCCTGGTGTGGGGTTGGGCTCCTGAGCAGAGGGGTCCCTGCAGCAGTAAAGACGCTGGCTGACCACTGGTCACATGGTGGGTACTCCGTGAGGTGACTGTGTCCTTATGGTCACCAGCCATCGCCATGTCATTACCCAACACACGGGCAGAGCGGGACAGTCGTCAGTGTCCATGTCTCACAGCCTTGTCAAGGTACAGCTGGACATCGGCTGCCACCACCAGTGCAGAGGCGGGTGGCACGGAGGGAGAGGCCTGTGGCAAACCAGCCCCACAACCCTCAAGGGTCAGGAGGACCTAGGGAGGCCAGGGCCATGCTTAGATGCTGCCACACAGGCGCCAGTAACACCAACAGAGCCAGACTTGGGGACACGGGCATGTGGCACCCAAGCTGGGCTATGTGGAAGGCCAGGGCACAGCGGAGGCTGTCGGGGGCACGCTGAAGACCGTGGCTGATGGGACCCATCACTTGTCTCATTGCAGTGTTTAGCGCATTCCCTGTGCTCAGGTCCTGCAGAAGCCACAGTGAATGAGGGCAGGCGACACCGTGCCCTACATCCTCACCTCTGACGGGAGGCAGGTGACCAGCGCTGGAGAACTTCACACAGCCACTGCCTCCAGGAGGAAAACCAGAGGGGCATGGGACACGGGGGAGTGGGAGCCGGGGGCCACGGACATGAAGGGGACCTCAAATGTCCCGGCCCCCTTGCTCCTGAGTCACTTTCCCCAGGACTAGAGGTGGGGACCCAGATGAGGAAGTAACAGGACTAATCGTCCGACCCAGGCAACACCGCCTGATGAAACGCAGCGCAGGAGATGCGGCGCTGAGCACGGGGTGGGCGGAGGACTTCCCAGAAGTGGGCAGGGAGCAGAAGGCGAAGACGATGCAGGGGAAGCCGTCAGGGGCCACCGGAGTCCTCTGACAGGGCCCACTTACCCTACCACGTGTCAGCCCCATAGGATCGTGACTCTGGCGAAGTCTGAGGTGACTCCCACTCCTTCCCACGCTGCCATCCACGCCCTTGTGTGGTCCCCTCTGTTTGCAAGAGGGTGAGGCCTGTCACTGGCTTCTAACCAAAAATGAGTGATGAACTGGCTGCCATGGTTACCTTACCACCGGCATACCTGTCTTGCTGATGGCTTTGATGGAACCAGGGACCAGGCTGGGAGCCCAAAGCAAGGATCCAAGATGGTCTCCAACCCATGATCTCAGGACCTCCATGTGGGTCCTCTCATGTGCCCGTAGGTTGGGCTGGATCTAGGGTGTGAGGCACTAGGATAAGAGAGTGTATCACTGGCTTACCACAGTTCTGCTATGGAGAGTGGGAAGCCCCACCCTGCGAGCGTGTGACGCCACCCAAAAGGTTTGTGCCCACACGGGGTAACAGGAGAAGGAAACCACTGCTGCTTGCGCTTCCTTCCTGCTGCCCGCCCTGCCGTGGACTGTTTCTCCTCTGCCACGCCCCTCTGCCATGCCACCCTGCTTTGGGGCCAGCAGGAACCCTCTACGAACTGAGCTGAAGTAAACCTTTCCTCCTTTAACTTTGGATATTGAGAATTTTATTCCAGCAATGAGAAAAGAAACTAAAACACTGTCCCAGCCTCCGGAGGGACCTGCTCAAGCCCATGGCACACACTCAGCAACTCCTGCTCCAGAACCTGGGATGGCGAAAGAGCTTTAAGTTCCCAGTTTGTGGTGATTTGTCACACAGAGAAAGAAAACTGATACTATGGCTTTAAAAAATGTCGCTGGAACTGTGTACCCCAAGGAGCCACCCTGGGGCACAAGATCAGGAACATGGGGTGTTTCTGGGGTGTTGCTCCCTCCCATGGGACAGGGTGCTTGGGGGGGTTCAATGCTGGGGGTTGTAAGAAAGGCTGAACAGAAACAAGAAGGGTCTGGATTAAATCAGAAAGTGCGTGGCCCCAGGTGGACTTTTCGCTTATTAAAAAATTAAACAAGCATGATTATCATAAAATAACACACAAGTATGATCTAATTTTAAAATAAAGTAAATAAATGAATATAAAATAACAACTACATTCTCCCACCTCTCCTCAGTCCCTCATTTCCGTAGTTGGAAATCACTGGTCATGGCAATTTCTTCTCTGCTTTCTCAGGAATTCTGCACCTATATGTGTGCGCCTCTGCGCCTCTTCATACAGGTGGGATTGAGCTTAGCCCACCTGGCTCCCTTTCTGCTTTCTCAGCACCGACCTCTGTGGGGGACCGGATGCACACATGCACACATATGCAGATGCACACGTTTGCACGCATGCACACACGCATGCGTCCTGTCCTGCCATCCACTAAGTGTGAGCAGCACTCACAGCCCAGAGCTTGCCCCTGTTGTTGGCTCGGGTGTTCTTTGCACGTTTTCACACTCTAAGTAAACGCAACAGCAAACCTTTGTTCCTTCCTGTAGCTATAGGGAGATCGCTAGCACCAGCACCACGGGGTCAAAGGCTGTGCACCCCGATCTGTCCTCAAAAGCTGCCCTCACTGTGCCCCTACGCCCACACTACAAGGGCACATTTTAACCAAACTTTGGCCAAACCTCCCATTAACGAACTATAGAATCCCTGCCTATATAAAGGATAAGATTGGTATCTAATCCTTCCCGGTAAAAGTTGAGTTGTTGTCGCAGAGTGCTGAATTTTCACAGACTCCTCATGGATCGGCTCTATTTAAAGGAACCAGGGCCCCGGGAGGGTTTGGACAATCAGAATAGAACCTCTAGGGACAAATATAAAGAAATAGTGCCTTTCCCCAGACACATGTTAAATTTGTGAATATAATTTTATGGATTAACAAACAAACATCAACTGCTCTACGGGGGAGGTCCATGATTTGAAAAAAAATAATATGAGTAAATGCAGTTAGAAACAGGGATGACCATGTAATTCATTTCCAGCTAATGAGAACAAAGCAGGAGCTACGCAGGGCGCTGCTGGGGGAAGTTTTGCTGTATTAAATAGATGGGGCGAATGCAGCTTGTGCGGCTCACCCTTTTCTCGGTCTTCTTGTTCAATCTCAGACAGGATGTCTGGAGGTGCGGCTTTGTGGCAATCATCTTGCTGCACCCTGAAGAAGAAAAAATCGGGACAAAAGCCCAAGCGCTAAAGATAGCCTTTGCATGTTCTTTGTAATTTTTAAAATACCATCATCTCATACATTCTTATAAAACAAGGGATAATAATATCTTCACTAAAAATGGTGATATAAGGGAGGGCGTATAGCTCAGCGGTAGAGTGCTTGTCCAGCATGCACCAAGGCTCAGCGTTTCATTATCTGCACTGAAAATAAATAAACAAATAAATATTTAAAATTTTTAAGCAGGGACAGTATATTAATATGACCTTAATTCAGAGGAATCTTTGGAGACAAATAAAATATGAGAAAATAGTAAAGTATGCTTTAAAAAAAAGTTAAATATATTTTATTAGGAAAAATAAGTTACGTTGCTTAAAAACATCTGCTAAAGGGTGGCGTGCAAGGCGCCCTGGGGCTCACAGCTCGGCAGCCACCTCATCCAACTCAGAAACCTCTTCCCTCTCACCCCAAAATCGCCACACACCTCTGGGAGTGAGAGGGGGCCAAGTGCCACTGAAAGATGAACGTCAGAAATGATTTGTGACTGGACTGTCCTCCTGCGCAGGCTCCTGGCAGGAACGTGGGCGTCTGAGGACGCTGTCCCCCCGTGTGTGGTCGGGCTGAAAGGTCACACAGCCCGGACGGTTCCCCTTCTATTTTCTCCTTCTCTTAAACTGAGGCTTCGCCCAGTGAAAATTGCTGAACAAGATCCTTCAGCATAAACTAAAGACGCCAGCAGGAGAGTGAACCTCACATGTGTCTAGAAGGGAGAAAGGAAATAGCTCATTGGCATGGATTGGGTTTTTGTCTCAGCTGTGCTGAGCAGCTCCGAAGCTGCCCGCGAGCTCACGAAACCCTCGGTTTACTGCGGCACACACAGGCAGCACGCGGGGCCGCAGGGCTCTCGGACTCAGCGGGGACCTTGCCAGACACTGGATTATTCTCTCAATCTATTTTTGCAGGGAGAGGAAGCCGCAGGCATCCGAGGGCTGCTCCCCAGGCCGACACGGCTTTTCTGCCAGGGCACGGACAGCGCCTCCTGAAGCGACACCTCTGGGATCTGGGCTGGTTCAAAACGAGATGGGAGCCTGCCGCGGTGGCTCCTGTTTTTATTTCCCAGTCCTCTTCTTTGGGGCACTTGTCTGCCCCGGAGGACACTCTGTCCTCACCACAGCCCCTCCTGATCTCCCTGGACACGTCCAGGTCCAGTTTCGAAGCCCAGTGATTGAGGGCTTGTGCAGTATTTTTGTTTTCCCCCAGCTATCGTCTTCCTGTGCCAACAATAATGAGCGTATTCATTTTATTTTTAAAAACCTTTCACAAATCTTCAATGATTCGTTGAATATAAAATATTCATTCCTTGGGTCCAAATTACAGTTGGGAGCATAACCACCGCACAAGCACTTTCAGTGCGAATTCATCTTAGGCACACGCGCGGGGGAAGGCTCAGGCAGGCAGCACAAAGCGCCCTTTGAGGGGAGAAATCCTGAATGAAGAAACGGGGGGACGCTGCCATCTCCGGCAGCCCAAACCCCTCCGCGGCGAACTGCAAGTTATTTTGGGCAGTGCGCGGGCTTTGGCAGCCAGGGAAGGTGGCCACAGGACTGGGACAGCTGAACCAAGGAGCCTTCTGGACAATACGTTGGTTCAGGGGATTGAGGTGAGGCCAATAAATATGACTGAGCCCCAGCCAGGAATTACGCATCAGAGTTATTCAGCACTTTCAGGAGCTGGTCTGAGCGTGTGGTGACATCGACTGCAGACAGCTAGGACATAGATTTTACTACGGATTTGGATGCCGAGGAAAAATGATTTAGATATTCAAAACCGGCTTCTGGATTTCTGTGAAGTGCTACCTGGTGGGTCTGGTGGCAAATCATTTTGCAAATGCAAATACCATTCCCCAAAATTCCAGGGCTTCTTTGTTTTAGTAATCCTTTTAACTGTTCAAATCCTGGTGTAGGCATTTTTAGAAGCAAAATGTCTCTTTGGTCTCAGCCTCCCTGAATTCTGAATGGAGGTGGTTTTGCAAGCTGGAAACCAGAGGTTTTATTTGCCAGTGGTTTGAGGGAATCTCATCATCCGTCCTGAGAGCTGCTGGGCTGCGAGGTCCTTGATAGGTGCAAACACAGCAAAGGCCACTCCTTCTGTCGGCGAGGTCACAGCCGGCTCGCCGGCCACTCCCCAGCCTGAGCCTTGGTGGGCAAGCGGAAGCCGAGACGCTTCCGAGCTCAGTAGGACCCAGGGCCTGGGCTCTGTGCTGCTGGCCTCCTGTGTGGGTGGCTTCACGCGAGCCTGCCGCTGGGTCCCTGCACCTCTCAGGGATTCAGGTTTTTCCCACCACAGCCAGGAAGGGGAGCAGAGCTCTCTTCTCAGTGGGGTGCAGCACGAGGTGTGAAGCCCACTGCAGAGCCCTGCCTCGGCCAGGGCGGAAGCTGAGTTTGTTAGCTCAGGCCTGTGCCCCAGGACTGCGGCCCGGGAGGGGCTGCGGGCCAAGCCTTCTTCTGATGCAGGGGACGGGGCTGAGCCTGCAGATCCAAGGCGGGGCGCCAGGGCCCAGGGGAAGAGGAGCCACTTTTAGCAGTCGTTCAAGGAAGTGAGGGGTGACTCTACTGGTGCCAGTGAGTCTCCTCCTTACATCTCATTGCCTGATCGGGGTGGAACTGCATGCCCCTTACGCCCACACTGAAGCCCCGGCCACCAGTGTGACTGTGTTCAGAAAGGGATCTCGGGCAGTGGTCAAGGGTCTACAGGACCCTAAGGGAAGGGCCCCTTCTCAGGTAGGGCTGGTGACCATGGAAGAGGAAGAGGAAGAGGAAGAGCTATCTCTGTCTCCAGGGAAAGCAAGTGTGAGCCACTTACTCCGCAAACCCAGAGAGAACCAGACCGGAACCTGGTGGGGCCGGCACCTGAGCGCCACTTCCAGTCTTCACAGGCATGAGAAGATACATTTCTGGCGTTTTCCAAAGTCAAAGACAAGAATAAAGAAAGAAGTAACAAAATCTGTAAGGAGCAGAGAAACCCAAGGCGGCCAGTTCAGAGCGCTTGGACGCCTGTGGTCAGACCAGGGTGGCAGGGGCAGCACTGGTGGGGGCTGTGTCTCAGGCCTCTCCTGGAAAACCTCCCCCGTGCCCTCACACAGGACACGGGCCTTTCAAGGGCCACCGGGCCCAGAACACAGCATCTGCCAGTTGAGTCCCAGGCAGGGGAAGGTGAACTACTCGGAGCAAATCCAGTCAGCAGGCACCGCGCGCCCTGCGCAGCCGCCGACAGCGAGCAGGACATCGTCATCACACTTTATCTCTTTGTGGACCCACTCATTTCCTGCCTCTCGATTCTCAAGTGCTTCTCTCTCAGATGAGGCCCATTGTCGCCATGCTAATGACCCCAGGCCCAGGGCTGAGCCTCTCCCAGCAGCCCCCCTGCCCGACGCCGCCACCGGGAAAAGGCAGAGCTTGGCAGGCAGCAGCCAGGAAGGGCACCAGCCGTGTGACAGCAAAGTGTTTCCCTACCAGTGCAAAGAAAGTGAAGCAGTAGCAAGTTGCCCGGTCGGGGGTGGGGGCAGCATTTCAGGCTCTGCCCACCCCGCCCCGGGCTGTCTTCCTGGAGACCCAGCATCTGGGCTGTCACGATGTCTGTCCGCCAGCGTGCAGCACATTCTGGCTCTAGATACTAGATGCTTTTAGAGACTTTCTCTGCCAGCGCAGACTCAGTGACCTCCCACTGAAAAGCCTTCCGTGACTGCCCTTGCCCACTGGTTAAATGCCGGGTCAGCACGGTCCCGGCGTCCTTCCAGGCTGCGCCCAGCAGGCCCGTCTCCTGCCTCCCGGTGCTCACCATGCTGGTGGCTCTGGGGCACGGCTGTGCCGCTGAGCCCCCCATGCTTACCCCTCCCCCCCACCTAGCCTCCTCCCGAAGCCACCCCAGCACCTTTCGTACTTCCTGCGTGCGTGGTGTTTAAGGGGCAGGGCCACGGGTCACCGTCACCAGGACACCTGGAGAGCTGTCACGCAGGGAGTGCACTCGGCAAGAGCTTGTGGACTGCGTGAGCTCAGAGAATTCACAGTGCTGTCGTTTCTGAGTGGACGGCCACTCGGATCACCATTCGCTATGACGGGCACCTCCCCTCGTGCGTCTATGCACAATTACTCTCCGAGGTCGCAGGAGCCACCAGAACAAAGTTCACCACAGTCTGAGGAGCTTAAACAGCAGAGATTTGTTTTCTTGTGACTGTTGAGGCCACGGGTCTGAAATCGAGGTGTCCGCGGGGCTGGTTTTGCTAAGGTCCAACCCCGTGGCCTGCAGGTAGCGCCTTCTCCTGGTCTTTGCGTGGTCGTCCCTCTGTCTGTACACTTGCCAGGCATACTGGACTAGAACGCACCCTAAAAATTCAGTTAGCATTAGTTACATCTTTGAAGGCCCCCCTCCATATTTGGTCACCTTTGGAAGTGTTTGTGGTCTGGACTTCAACACATGAATTTGGGGGGCAGAGCCAAAACCATAGCATCATAGCACCAGCACACACTCACACATGCACACACAGACAAAAGTGTACACACACGAACACACGTTGCCACTTTTCACAATTAAACATGGCAAGCTTGACTAAACACAAATAGAAATTCAGAAATCTAGAAAACATACAATGTAATGCTCAATTTTAAAGGACAAGCAAATGTCATATTGATTACCATTGTTATTAGGTAATACATGTAGCAAAATGCATATGAATTAAATTATTTTATGTTTGGACAGTGAAAGTTAGCTTTATTTTAAAATTGATTGGGACCGGCAAGGTGGCTCCTGCCTGAAAGCCCAGCGGTCTTGGAGCCCACGGCAAGGTGATCACAAGTTAGAGATCCAGCATTAATGACTTAGCGGTAACCTGTCTCAAAATTCAAAAAACATTTTGTAAAGGGTAAGGGCTGTAACTCAGTGTGAAGTCCCATATCCAACCTCCTGTACTCCCAATAAATAAACAAACGAAAGTGCTTAGAAGATTGAAATCACAGAGTGGGTCTCAGCCTTGGGTGCCGGAAGGCTGACACCACCTGGAGCTTTCCAGAGACCCAGACGTGGGTCCCCGCCGCACCCCTCCTGTCCACTCCTCTGCTGCTCCAGTCACCTTCTAATACAATTTCTGGGTGAACACGACATTAAGAAGCCCTGATCTAGGAAGAATCTTCAGCCTTGGCTTGTGGAGCCTTTTTCAAAGGCTGAAAGAGAAGGAGACCTATACATCAACAAACAAGGCAGCTGTTAGTGTCTCAGTGACAAAGCTTTGCCCTCAGTCATCATCAACAGACGTGTGCCTTCATGAAAGCCAAACCCTGGGGACAACCAGCTCCTTTCCATGCCCTGACAAACGCGGCTGCTTTGAGCTTCCAACCCTTCCCTCTTCACTTACCGCGTCCACGAGCCCAGGTCACAGGCAGCCACAGCTCAGCCCAGCCTTGCTGTCCTCAGTCTCGTGAACTGCACAGCTGCTCAGGTGGTGAAATCAGCCAACTCATTCAGGATCACCCAGCTCTCAAGAGACAGAGCCTGGGGTGAAGCCACGTCACCTACGTCTGTCCCCAGTGTTTTCCGTTAATTGTAGCAAGCTGACTTTTGTTGTTTTAGGAATAGCCACTTAGCTGGGCGTGGTGGCGCACGCCTTTAATCCCAGCACTCAGGAGGCTGAGGTAGGAGGAGCATTGTGAGTTTGAGGCCGGCTTGGGCTACAACTCAAGTGCAACACCAGCCTGAGCTACATAATGTGACCCTGCCTCAAAACTAGGGCCGGGAGTTTGGCTCAGTGGCTTGAGCACCTGTCTGGCAGGCACGAGGTTGTGAGTTTGATCCCTGGTGTTGCAAAAAAAAAAAAAAAAAAAAATGGAATAACCATTTAAACGTAAATGCTGTGTTGAGTCAGAGCAGCTGGTCTTCCATGCAACTTGACCCCTCTGGGGAGATGCGACTGGGCTCCACCATATTCCCTTGGAACCCTAGCCACACCCCCGTGTGGTGAAGGTGGTGGTAGTGACATGTGGTGGTGGTGGTGGTGAAGCTTCCCGGTTTACAGGAGGAAATGTCGACCGTCCTAGAAGAGGAGCACACTGGGCCAGGCCTCTCCTGCTGGAGGAAGCACCTGGCTACACAGTGAGCAGCACAGGTGACAAAGGCAAGGCACGCAGCTTCCCTGGATGGAGTCACCGTCTGTACCCACCTCAAAGGGAATTTCTTGGACACCAAGCAACCATGGCCTAAATGAGACCCCTTCTAAATCCTGCAAAAACCCCCCGGACATGTCCACACCCTGAGACAGCTAGCGCAGACAGAGTCTTACTGCGTGTTACAGGTGGTGGTTAACAGTCACTGTGTGCCCTGCAGGGGTGACCTCTGGGATGGTCCAAGGAGGGCTGTCACTTGACTGGCCTGGGAGTCCTTCAAGGGGTTAGTGAAGTGGATGTCCAGGTGTTTTGGGGTGGATCATGGAGCTGTGATCTTGGGACTGTGTAAGGTCCCTGGTCCCTCCCTCTTGCCACCCTTGCCCTGTGCTGTGCGCCTGGCTGTTATGCAGCTGCCTTCTACCACGATGCCCCCATCGCATTGCCTACCATGGACTGAATACGCTGAATCTGTGAGCCATCCCTCCTTTGAGTTGCAAATGTTGGGCATTGTGTTCCAGCAGTGGGAAAGCTGACTGAGGGAATCTGTGTGCTGCTTGGGAGAAGGAGCAACCACGGCCTTCTTTGAGAGATGCGAAAATAGGATGAGGAAGGGTGAGTACCAGCCCAGTGTCACTGAATGCAGAAGTAACAGAATCAGAGGCTCAAGTTAAGTCTTGACTCTGAGGTTCATGCTCACTGGCCTGTGCCAGTTTCTCTCTTCAGCCAGTGGATGCCTTTGAATGAGACCACCCGAGGCTCAACGGCAGCCTCAGGAAGGGGAGGCTGACTCTGAGGACAGCTGCGGAGCTCTGCAGGCATCAAAGGCAGCGGCCAGCAGAGCAGGTCCTGCCTGCTGTGCTGATGGTTACAGAGTAAGCAATGAAGATGAGCCCGACTATGCTAAAGAGCCGGGGCTTTCAGGCCCTGGGGAGTCCGCGGTTCTGGTGGGAAGGAGGACTGCGGTGCCGCCCCTCCTTGTGCAATGGTCAGTGCCGCCGTCGCTTCCCCGCACACAGGACAGTCTACCGTTCCAGCCCCACCAACATTGTTTGCAGGATTTCCTATGAATCGTGTCCATTCCCAGGCCACTTTCCAGTGTGTTTTCTTAGAGAAACGGTGATGGTCTGTGCAGCTACCTACACAAAATCAGGAAATGGGACATCTCTGGGGTTCTGACTCCTAGAAAGGAAGGTGCTTCCTGATAGAAGATTTCAGGGAAGGACACGGCACCTGTGATAGGTCTCCACTTGATGCCTCACGATTGGCTGCCGCTGGGCCCCGGCACCCATCAGTGTACTGGAGAGCACAGCGAGGATGGACAGCAATTACCCTGCGAAGGTCCTGGGGCTCGTTATGACAGTTGCTGAGAACGCTGTGTTAGACATGCAAATCCCTTCTGCATGGCTGTGCCTGGAATGGAATAGAATATGAATCAAAGGCTCGGTCCTTTCTTTTAATGCTCAGATCATAAAACCTGAAACACCTCAGGCTTGTGTCTGGATTTTTTGTCAACCAAAGTTAAGGCTCTACTTAGTACTGTTCTAAAGGAGCTTAGGAAGTGGGAAGTAGTCCTTCAGGTGTTACCTAGTCTTAAAATTAAAACGATTAATGTCTGGAACATAAAACTCCATTATGAGGAAGGCTAATGGGAGAGTGATAAAATACAGAGAGAGCAGGCTTTCCAGACAAATCCAGCAGGGTCTTGTGACTGATTTAAGATCACATTGGCCTCGTGGGGCTGTAATCAAAGGCTGTGGGTTTAAAGTAAACCTAGCACTGGAGAGTGCGAGTTCTTACAAGGACGGGAGAAATTCCACCAGGACTGTGCCGAGACGCCCCTGGAAATGGGACAGGCCTTCTCACGCACTGTGGGAATTACCCCAGCCCCCACATTTGGCAGCGATGGGTTGGGGCGGACGACAGAGCCTTCCGCTCTCGTCTGTGCGCTGTGTAAACCCAGATGTGCTCTCCATCCTGGCTCCACTGACATCGACCTCCTAGCTCCAACCCTGCTAAAAACTGAGGCAGCAATGTCTGAGAGGTCAGAGGCACCTTTCTAAGCAGCTCATTTGAAAGACCGTCACAGAAGACAACGTTTGCTGTCTAGGGTGGTTCATGACCCATGAACCTGAAAAGCAAAATTCAGGGGGCTGGTTGTGTCTTGAAGGAGCTGCAGAACATCTGTGTCCTCTGCCTGCTTAGGGCTTCAGGCCTGGAGTCCAGGGCCAGTGATAAACACGGGTACTCTTTGCGCCTGCTCCCTCTGCACTAGCTGCTCTTGAAGACGTAGAATCGAGCTGTGTTTTAAACTTACACCAATTAGAAGGCACTTGTCATGGCCTTGTTTTCTGACAGAGGAACAGGACCACAGGCTGAAACTGAGGTGCTGTCCATCGTGTGTTTAGCAGAAGCAGCTCCCGCCCCAGCCACCCAGGGCTGGTGTCTCCACGGCTGAGCCCCTGCACTGCAGTGCCCAACCAAGGCACTCACCTCGGGCAGGCACAACCCTGAGGTGCCTGGGCACCCCCAGTGGCCACCTCTGCCCTCTGCACCTCACTTGCTCACTCCCTCCTGTGTCCTGGCGTGGATCCCCTGCTCGCCCCCTTTTTAGGGAGCTGGAATGTGGCCTTCCCGCCCCGGTTCCATGTTCGCCCTGCGCTGATGCACTTCTGTCCTGGTTGGGAGATTTCTGGGGACAGTGCAGAGGTGCACCCTGGCAGAAACCTGTGCTCCTCCTCCAAGTTGGGGAGCTGCACATGGTGCCATGGACACTAGAAAGGATGCTCACCCACAGACTTGTCCTCCCTCGATAACGCCGCGCTGCCCCGGGGTCCTCTCGGCCAGGTTCTAACTCAGGACTTAGCACGCCAGGTGCTCTCACCTTTCCCAGAGTCAGTGGGCTCAAGTGCCAGGGGTGTGGGGTTTGGCAGAAGACGCAGGGGTGGGTCAGGGAGAGGCTGGGACCCAAGGCAGCCTTGGCTGACCGCAAGGTGACTCTCAGAGCCAGTGTAGCCAGAGTTGCTGAGCGGACCAAATGGCCTGGCCACCGGGAAGGACTGTGACCCCAGGAGGTGGCCGCTGTGTGGTCTGCATGCCCAGCACGAGGCCACCCTGCTCCATGGCTCCTCTGACTGCCCCTGGCTGATGACCCGACCTCGCTTCCCTCTGCCCCACTAGGGAAGGAAACATCACAGCCTTCCTGGGCCTGGCTCCCCTCCTCCAGGGAGAGGCGGTGGCTTCCCTGTCTCTGCCACCCAGACACCGTCCCCAGGTGCTCCGTCCCCAGGCCCCTGCACCCGCAGCCCCTCTATCCGAGGCGTGGCCTTCCTGTCACCCAGGAGCGGCTCCCCACTGCTGCGGCCGCACCCTGCCTGGTGTTTATGCTCCTCTCTGCTGGGCTGCCAGCCCCGGAGCTCCTTGGAGACACTCAGGGCACCCTAGGGATTCAGAGATGGGCTGGGAGTGTTGGCCAAGTGACTTCAGGAGAATTTATTATTTTTTTTACATTCTATTTTACTGGTACGTTTCAGATATACATAACGATCACATTCGTCATGGAGAATTTGAACCCGTATGTGATATAATGTGGCTTCCTCCCCACACCTCCTACTCTCCTTTAACCTCTCTTTACCCATTTACAAAGCTTTATTTCCATGTTTATCTTTTTTTTTTTTTTGCGGCACCGGGGATTGAACTCATAGCCTCGCGCCTGCCAGGGCAGGCGCTTAAGCCACTGAGCGTCCCGGCCCTGGTTTTTTGAGGCAGGGTCGCACTATGTAGCTCAGGCCGGCCTTGTGCTTGCGTTGTAGCCCAAGCCGGCCTCGAACTCACAACGCTCCACCTACCTCAGCTGTTCCTTCAGACATCCAATCAGAAAGACAGAAAACGCGCAAAACATGGTAAGAGTCAGCGTGATATTTTGAGATGTTGGCACTGGAAGTCTCAACCAGCAAGAAAAATGAAACGTAGAAGTGAAGAGCGCTGAGACCGCACGTCCCAGAGCACCCGCACTTCTTGCTTTTGAGTCTGTGGTGAGTTCTGCTGACGGTGACCACGGGCTGCTTAAAATTACACCATTAACCTTATTTAATTTTCCTCTGCAGTTATAAATATTAATTAAGTGAGACCGCGTGGAGGCTGCATTTCAGCCCCGTCGCTTCCTGAGGACCATAAGCGATTAAGAACCATGGCAATGCAAGTACTTCCTGGTTCTCTGAATTTGCTTCGTTATGTCCACTTTTTTCTCTTTAAAATTAGGTCAGATTTATCGGGTCTTGGTGCCATTTCCTCCCTAACTTCCCCGGCCTGTGGGTGTTCCTGATCTGATTCCTCGTCTTGGAACAGGGATTCTGTTCCCCAGGGAAGGACTTGCTCGTTTTCTCTGAAACAAGATGTGGGAAGTGCATGTTCCAGTTAAGAAGGACGGGAGTACCTGGGCGCAGCCCAGCGCTCAGCAGCAGTGGGGACCGCACTGCCCTGGGCTTACGATTATTTCATGGCAAGAACAGAAGGGGCCTTATAAAAAGCAAGGCAGGCACAAAATAAAGAGTGGGAGTCCACTCCCACCCTCCCAAGTTCCAACTTCTAGGCAGGTCAAGGTGGAGAGTTTGATGGGTAAACTTTGAAACCTCCATGGGCAGTGACAGTCAAAGTTTACTACTATGAAAATTAAGTCAGATGAATCACAGTCAGCAGCTGCTTCCCCACTATGAAGTGCTTACGTGCTGGGCTGCAGCTCAGTGTCTGCGCGCTTGCTTGGCCTGTGCAGGTCCTGCCTCAACCCACAGGGCCACAAAAACATTAAACTAAAAAAGTATAATGAAATGACTATTTTCTGTAAGAGTTCGCCAATATCCATGCTGTCCTTTATAACAGTTGTGCGATGCTCCATAACGAAGTTAGGTTATTGTTTATTGAACCATATTTTTCTAGAGTGAAAAGCTTTGCACTCTGTAGATAAACTACGAGCACGAAGCATGCGCACGTCCACACGCGCAAATCACAGGTCCCAGCACCCAGACACCGCCTTCTCCCGGGCTCCGGGTCACCTCTCTGCTGCTAGCAGGTGTCCCCTGGCTGGGAGGAAAGCGCTACAAAGTGGCTCTGGCTCAGGGCCCAGCTGCGCAGAAGGCTGGGTAAGCCAAGGCAGCTCTCCACCCTGTCCCTGGAGGTCCCCATGTGGAGACCCAGGTGACTTCAGGTCTGTTGGGAATACACACACACACACACACACACACACACCACATTTCCCCTCCCAGAGCCCAGGTGCTGGGAAGGAGGAAGTAGAAGGAACTCTTGAGAATATAAAAATGAATGAATATTTTAAAAATCCTATATTCCTAAATTGAACATGGTAAGAAGGAGAAAAGAATGAAAAAAATAGAGATAGAGCCACCTCTTCTCAATTTTACCCAACTCTAGGACTGTGGAGTAGGTTGAAGTCTGAGAGGGGCGCTGTGGCCAGGACGGCCGCTGACTGAGGGTCCTCATCATTAGCAGCCACTTAGCAGCTGATTTGGAAAGCTCAGGAGGATGGATTTGCATGCTTCACACCTAAGGCATAGCTAAGCTCATCTGGAGGGTAGAGGGCCCTCCACACCTCCCTGGAGAGGACCGTGCAGACTTCCACCCCAGTCTCTCACAACACAGCCAGTGCCACTGTGGAGTCCTGGATGTGAGACTCTCAGGGCAACCTGGTGGGCGAGGAGCAGTTGGCTGTGAAAGGGCTGCGTGGAGAATGAGCTTTGTTTTCTGCCCAGCTCTGTGCAGGGAGCTCAGTGCAACTTCATCCCAGGCCTCAGCGGCTGCACAGTCCCTAATCCACATGCCTGCGAACCCAAGGTTGCCTAAGCCATCGACATGCATGCTTCACGGGGTTCAAGGAATTCTCCACCAGCACTTGTGAACGTAAAGAGGGGCTCACCCACAGCAGAGCCTTCCTTGCTGCTAGAGCTCACACGTGGGGGATGATTCCCGCAGAGGGCCCATCACCAACAGCACCAGCTGCAGGCAGGGAGAGCGTAACGAGAACACCCGAGTCTTAGTTCTCACTTCTGGGACTCCCAAGTTTTCATTCCTGAACACTTCTTGTTACATCTACTGGAAGATATTTGGCGGGCACACCAAGGAAAAAGGTTGTGCTTGACAGGGGTTCACTGTGGGCTCTTAGGGTTCAGTCGAATTTTGTGAAAGAAAATCCCTTCCCCAGATGCCTTCTGAGGAGACCAGATCTTCTCCAAGGGGCAGACAAACCTCACTCTAAACTCCGTCCGTAGCGACCTAGTTGACGCTGTCTCTAGTGCTCCGTCTTCCTGCTTTGTTTCTTAAATAGGCACTGGGATCGAGGAAGAGGTCTGAGATGTCCAGGAGATGGTTAGCCCTGTCCCTGCCAGAGTGGACCTCCACGCAGGCCAGCCTGGCCAGTGCCTCCCCCTGCCGCAGAGGCCTTCAAGGGCTGCAGCTGGCAGACAGCTCTGTAGCAGGGAACACCTGGCTGGGCTGCTACCACCCTGGGTCCCCTTTCCTTCCAGGTCAACGCAGGAGATCCTAGTCCCTGGAGAGCATGGCCCGGGGTAGGCAGGGGGTGGGGACCCGCGGTCCAGGTGGGTGAAGCCAGAAAAGACGGCTGGGCTGTGTGTGTGTGTGTGTGTGTGTGTGTGTGCGCGCGCGCGCACTGCAGACTCACTGGAGCAGGGTGGAGAGCAGCGGAGACAAAGGGCGTTGAAGGTCCAGGTTCCCCACCTGCACTCAGTGGGCCTGAGGCGGCTCAGAGCCACCTGCATGGCCCTCAGGAAGGCTGCTCCACCTGCGAATAGGAACCTGCATTTTAATGAGGCCAGCAGGGATCCCCATGCACATAAAAGTCAGCCCAACCCCGTGGCCCTGGTGTTCCAGGGCCCCTCTCTGTGCAACTCGCACCCAGCCCCAGCTGCGCTGTCTTTCCCCTGGAACTACCCTGGGAAGCTGAAGCGACGGGACTAACACAGACACATCCTAAGCAGCAAAACTACCATCTGTCACGGGTCACCCTACGTCTAACCACTTCTCAATGGCTCCCTGGGTGACACAGAGAACGCGATTGGGACCTGACACTTTGGTTGTGTCCCAGTGAGTCTGCAGCACTTCTGACCTTAATAAAGCCTGCTGCTTGCCTTTTGGCAGGAATAACTGAGATTTCCCCCAAGAATAACATGCAAATGGGTGAAACAGCTCCCCGGGACCACAGATGCAGAAGCATCTAATTTAAGCATCCTCAAAGGAGGCTTTATTCTCGCTCACGCTGGCATGTTATTATTGCTGCTAAAATTGTCTTGTCTTTATTTTTACTTCTTTTAATGATCTCAATTACCTGCTGTGAGAGGCCCACACGCCAGAAATGTGCTAAAAGGCAACAGTAGAGGACAGGATGTCAAGCATATACCAGAAATAGGTGTCCGACTCTGGGCCCAAAAGGGCCGAACTCCGCTTCCTGCGCAGAGGCTGCAGATGGGAGTGGGGTCACGGGACCCCCCACCTGCGGAGGTGAGTGGCCCATGCCCAGGCCCAGCCTGTGCAGCAGTGATTGCACTCTGTGCACGGGGAGACAGCTGTGTAAACGCTGCTTCTCATCTGAGGAGAGATGGAGGCTCTTGCCCCACCCTGCACCGCGGACGGACCACGCCGGGAACCGCACTGTGCCCGCTGTGAATGCTCTGTCCTCCTCCTTCCTGCCCGCAGGGAAGGCCGCCCCATCCGGCCAGGCAGTCCCTGAAAAGCAACACGGGATTGCTTCTTCAGGACACAAAGCCCTTGTTGGTTTGGGTAGTGGCTGCTCTGATCTTCAGAGGATAACAACTGAGTGAATATTTGTACAATTTAGAGTTTCCTTAACATGAGGGCTGATCACCTTAGTACACATTTCACTGCAAAATAAGAATATAATAATGAAACAATAACCATATGAAAACAGTACAACTACCCCAGAGGAAAATGAAGCCTGAAGACGCAGTTCTACCGCTGGAACACAGTCAGGGTTTTTAAAATTAAGCTTCCACGTTTGGTGCTGGGAATGGGTCCCGGGGTCTGCCCTGCTGGGCTCCCAGTCCCCATTGAGCTGTGCCCCAGCCCGGCTGGGGTCACCTCCATCAAACTTGTTTTAATTTCTCACTACTTTTACTTGTGTCCCTTGTTTTCCTTGGACCCTGCACAGGAGCAGTGGATTATTTATTAAGCTGTGGCCCACACCCCTCCGTCCCCAGCACTCGCCTGACCGAGGCGTCTCAGTTGCTGCTCCTCAGGGGTTCCCCGCACCGCCGCCTGTGGACCCCAGAACTGTGAAGAGCAGCATCGGCGTCGGAACATGTGCTCGGTGCCACTCGGGCACATTCTCCACGGTCTGAGTTTTAAAAATACCTTTCAGAAATAGCCCACCTACCGGAAGTGAGGTGTTGATTATGACCTGACTGTCTGTGCACCCCTTTTTCTCAGAGACAGGGGATTTGCCGAAAAATCCCCCCGGGAATTAGGGGCTGCCTGCGCACCTGGTTCCTATCACTGGAAAGCTTGCTCAGAAGTGGAAAGGCTGCTCTCACAAACTTCCAGTGGCATTTCCATCTCCCGGCCTTACGCTTGCCTCCAGGCTCGCAGGGAAAGGCCCGCACAAGCTGGAGCCTTGGGCAAAGCCTTTCCTGGATATTTACTCTCCAAAGGACCTTGCCACTTGGAGTATTGATCAGAGGAATCAGCCTTTCATTATTTCCCCCTTGGTATTCAGGGTTCTATTTATGACGTCCCTTCCAGCCAGTTTGTTTCATTGATGAAGAGGGTTCGGAGAGGCCTTTTGCTAAGGGACACAGGGTCCCAGCTACCTTCTAAGGGGCAGCAGCGGTGGCTTGGATTTGAGCCCAAGTCGTAGCCCTCTTTGCCGCCACGGTGACCTCCAGAATAAAAACAAACTGCCAGCCGAGCACAGTCGCTGGTTGTAAGGCGGCTGCAGTACCGAGGGCGCGCGGGGCTGGAGGGAGAGGAAGGGAAGGCGAACACCAGACAAAGGAGAGCTTCGTGGCTCTGGCCCCAGGTGAGGTCTAATGGAAGGGCGATCAGGGGAACATCTGTTCGCAGCCCAGCTCCTGCAAACTTTTTCCTGGAGAGAAGCTCCCGGAGCAATTTACGGCATTCCAGCCTGCTGCTCCGCGCCAGAGCTCTGAATGACCCTTTACAAATCCAAGCTCGAAGGACCCGGGTGTGCAGGGGGAGGTGGCGCCCCGAAGCCCGGCACTGGGAAAGGCCAGCGAAACCCAGGCCCGCCCGCCTCCCGGGGCCCCGCGGCTCTGAGACCGCGCGGGGCCGGGACAGCCCAGCCCAGCCCAGCCGCCAGCGCCCCTGGGAGGGAGGCCTGTTTGCACCAGGCGGAATTTCACGGAGCGCCAAGAAATGCACCCTGGGGAGGTTTTTTCCTTTTCTTTCTTTCCTTTTTTTGGGGGTGGGGTGGGGGATGGGTGGTGGGCGGGAGAGACCTGGAGAAGACGCCCAGGTGCCCGGGTCGCGGCTCGCGCGTGGGCCTAGGATGTGGGCGTGTCCGCGGGCGCGGGGCCGACAGGGGGCGCGCTGTCACCGCGGAACCGGTGCCCAGCGTGCCCGGGTGTCCCGGTCCGGCCACCGGGGTCCACTCTTTGGAAGGGTCAGGACCTCCTCTCCCTGAGTCTGGGGCTTTTTCTGGCTTTTGGAATAACTTCTAGGACTAAAATTTCAACCAGGAGCAGCACCAGAAAGGGTGCGCGCGGCTGAGAGCTCCCCGGCGCCCGAGCAGCAGCGCGCGGACAGGGGCCTGGCCCGGACGCTCTGGCGAGAGTTCGAGTCCAGAGACACCGGGAAGCTGCCGGCTCCTGCGGGCCCGGTGTGGGGCGGAGGGTGCGTTTGGGGACGCTTGTGGTGTGGTTCGTCGCTGTCTTCCTGCCCTGCCGGCACAGGAAACTTTGCAAAGCAGCTCCTGCCTGTGTCCTTCGCAACCCCCTTTCAACGCTCTGGGTGGCGCTGACCGCGGCTCCACCCACCCCAGGGTGCGCTGGAAGATGCTGGGCTCTCAGGCTCCCATTCCGCACCCCAGCCTTCGCCCCTGCGCTTACACAGCCGGCGCCGGCTTCCTCTCGACGCAGACCTTGGCTGGGGTCGCCCGGTGCTCACTGGGAGGGTTAGGCATGCCCTCCCTACAGATGGCCCAGAGCGTGTATGTGTCGGTGGCAAAGGAGGCCTTCAGGGCGGCACCCAGAGTCCAAACCCGTGCAGCCCCAGGGGCCAGGTCTGGGGGAGAGTCCCCTGCACCCCGCAACTCCCGCACTGCGCCGCCCAACCCACCTTCCAGCCTGCCCCTCAGCAGGCCTATATTTTCTTTTTTCTTTTCTTCTCTCTCTCTCTCTCTCTCTCTCTCTTTCTTTTTTGTACCGGGGATCGGACTCACAACCTCACCCCTGCCAGACAGACGCTTACACCGCTGAGCTCAGTCCCCGGCCCTTAGCTAAATCCCTGGCCCTAGCTAAATCGCCAGCCCTGTCTCACCGCTGTCTTTTGCTACCCTCACCCAGATTTGGGCCAGGTGGGCCAGACCCGCTGTTTATGTATTGTCCTGGTCTGGGCGGAGGCGCACAAGGCTGGGTCCCAGGCCTGTGCCAGGTGCTCGGAACCAAGAAAGCAAAGGCTCCCCTCTCTCAGCACCTGTAAGCCTCCCACTGCCAGCTCCTGGCTGGCCGAGGCCTTGGTGGCCATGGGTGCTAACCCAGGCCAGGCAGCCGGTCTGCACCGAGCTGGAGGGGCAGTGAAGTGTGTGGTTGCTTGAAGTTTTGAGTTTTCATAAAAAGCCCCTCTGGCAGGCAAAGATGACAGGGACCCTCCAGAAACCAAGGCGCACACCACAGCCTGCACTGATCCCTTTTCTCTCTCTCCTCCTCCCCCACTCCACCTGTCCTGTTTGTTTTAGTTACCAAACGCTGTGGGCACCTTGCTCATGACCAGGAAAGTAACCTTGACTGTCAGAGACAAATCGCAGCCTCCTAACCGTCGGCCGAAGCGAGCCGCCCAGGCCGCGGGCGGGAGGGGACGGGCGGCAGACGGCGTGGCGGCCAGGCTCTGCGCGCGATCGCGGCCTCTGGGCCCTGTTACCAGGCAGGGCCTGCTGGGAGCCGCAGCGGGCGAGCTCGAGGTGTGTACACAGTTTTTCTAAATAAGACAGCGTTTTGCAAATTGGCTGTCACCTGCTTGTTTTTTTGACAGAGAATGTGCGCCAGGAGCGAACAACCCGGGATAAATAAATCCGGCTTAACCGCGGCTCTGCGGGGCTCCGGGCCGGACGCGCCTTTGGAGGTGCGCACCCGGCCGCGCTTGGCGCTCTGGGGCAGGGCGGAGCCGTAGGCCGGGGCGGATCGGGTGGCCCTTGCCGGTACCACGGCATACGGTGGGCGCCCCGGGGACCCCGCAGGACAGGGTCCCGGCTCCCCCAGCGCCCTCTGCGCGCGCCTCCTTGGCCGGCCAGGTGTGGGGCGCGGGGGCCCGGGGTGCGGGGCGCCGAGGAGCAGGTGCGGGGCGCCGGCCTGGGCTGCGTCTCACCTAGGTGTGAGCTGATTATTCAAATGGGCTGCCCGGGTCTGGGGATTGGAGGCCCGCGCCGCGCGCCGCGCTATATCACCAGCCGCCCACGTCACTGCGGCACTTGTCCGCCGCGCGGTCCACACCTCCTCCCCCTCCTCCTGCGCTCCCCCCTCCCGCCCCCGCGCCGTCAGCTTCCCGCCGCCGCGGGGCGGTCGCCACTGCCTGCCTCAGCCTCCTCTCGGCAGCCCGGAGCGCGAAGCGGCGCGGCGCGGGCACCCAAACAGCGGGGCTCGGCGCGGCCTCCGGGGCTTCTCGGCCCCCGCCTGCGGGCCCACCCGTGCGCCCTCGGCCACCGCCCGGCCGGCCGGTATTGAGCGGCGCGGTGCGGCGGGAGCGCGAGCGCGGGGAGGAGGGACCCGGGCGCCAGCGGCTTTTTTTTAAGAGGGTGGGGGTGGGGGCGGATTGCCGGTCGTTTGTTGTGGCTGTTAAATTTTAAACTGCCATGCACTCGGCCTCCAGTATGCTGGGAGCCGTGAAGATGGAAGGACACGAGCCGTCCGACTGGAGCAGCTACTACGCCGAGCCCGAGGTGAGCGCGCGGGATCGGGGCACGGCGGGCGGTGGGACCCGGGATCGCGGCCCGGCGCGCACCGCCCCCCACCCGGCCCGCGCGGACAACCGCCTTTTCCGCCCTCCTTCGACTCAAATGGGTCTCTTTTTTATACGACACACTGTTAGCCTTGAGATAATATTAACTTTGTGATCAAATATTGACTTGCGGCGCCTCCAAATCCTCTCCGTGGCCGCGCCACGCACTATCCTAACAGAGTTATGTTTGGCGGCGCGCGGCTGGGGAGGGGTGGGAGGTCGGCCGGAGAGGGTGGGGGGCGGAAGAGGAGAGGTGGGCCCGAGTCGGGCCGCCGTGGAGGCAGAGGCACAGACTCACCACAAAGAGAAAGAAAGTTGGCGGCTGCGAAGCCCCGCCGCCAGGGTTCCGACCCAAGCGCTCCGAGCTTCCCCAGTTCCCCACTCGGTGCCGGAGACAGTGCCCCGGACGCGCAGCCACTGCGCTCCAGCTCCCCCGGGACAGGGAGGGGGTCACGGGAGGAACGCGGGCAAGGGGGGGACCCAGGGACAGTCTTCACTTGTGCCACCCAGGCGGCGTCCCAGGGCTTCCTTTCTGGGACTGAAGGTGGCCCTGTCCAGGGACTTCGGGCTGAGGCGCCTGCTCAGCATGAGGGCCGGAGAGTTTGGGGCGAGTCTGGAGAGGGAGGGAGCGCTCAGGGCGCTCCGGGAGGCCGCTGTCCCGGGATCTGGGCGAGGCGCGGAAGCGCTGGGAGCGGGCTACACGCCCCGACCAGCCGCGCGCTGCCGGACACCTCCCCAGGGGTGCGCGAGGTTTGCTCCGGAGAAACGCACTCCCACCGTGGCCCAGGGGAGGCGCGCCCTCCTGAGAGGCAGCCCCGGAGACGGGGCTGGGGCTGGACGGACGCTGGTGTGTGGGCACGCTGCAGGCGTTTCGCTAACGCTGTCCCCCTTCCCGGCTCTGTCCGCAGGGCTACTCCTCCGTGAGCAACATGAACGCCAGCCTGGGCATGAACGGCATGAACACATACATGAGCATGTCCGCGGCCGCTATGGGCAGCGGCTCAGGCAACATGGGCGCGGGGTCCATGAACATGTCCTCCTACGTGGGCGCCGGCATGAGCCCGTCCCTGGCCGGCATGTCCCCAGGCGCTGGCCCCATGGCCGGCATGGGGGGCTCGGCTGGCGCGGCCGGTGTGGCAGGCATGGGGCCGCACCTGAGCCCCAGCCTGAGTCCGCTCGGTGGGCAGGCGGCGGGAGCCATGGGTGGCCTGGCGCCCTACGCCAACATGAACTCCATGAGCCCCATGTACGGGCAGGCGGGGCTGAGCCGCGCCCGTGACCCCAAGACCTACCGGCGCAGCTACACCCACGCCAAGCCGCCGTACTCCTACATCTCGCTCATCACCATGGCCATCCAGCAGAGCCCCAACAAGATGCTGACGCTGAGCGAGATCTACCAGTGGATCATGGACCTCTTCCCCTTCTACCGGCAGAACCAGCAGCGCTGGCAGAACTCCATCCGCCACTCGCTGTCCTTCAACGACTGCTTCCTCAAGGTGCCGCGCTCCCCGGACAAGCCCGGCAAGGGCTCCTTCTGGACCCTGCACCCCGACTCGGGCAACATGTTCGAGAACGGCTGCTACCTACGCCGCCAGAAACGCTTCAAGTGCGAGAAGCAGCTGGCACTGAAGGAGGCGGCGGGGGGCGGCAAGAAGGGTGCGGCGGGAGCTGCGGCTGCCCAGGCCCCGCTGGGGGAGCCCTCCGGGCCGGCCCCGGAGACGCCGGTGGGCACCGAGTCGCCGCACTCAAGCGCCTCGCCCTGCCAGGAGCACAAGCGCGGGGCCCTCGGGGAGCTGAAGGCACCCCCCTCTGCGGCGCTGAGCCCCCCCGAGCCCGCGCCCTCCCCGGGGCAGCAGCCCTCCGCCGCGGCACACCTGCTGGGCCCGGCGCACCACCCCGGCCTGCCGCCCGAGGCACACCTGAAGCCCGAGCACCACTACGCCTTCAACCACCCCTTCTCCATCAACAACCTCATGTCCTCCGAGCAGCAGCACCACCACAGCCACCACCACCAGCCACACAAAATGGACCTCAAAGCCTACGAACAGGTGATGCACTACCCCGGCTACGGGTCCCCCATGCCCGGCAGCCTGGCCATGGGCCCGGTCACGAACAAAGCGGGCCTGGACGCCTCGCCCCTGGCGGCGGACACTTCCTACTACCAGGGTGTGTACTCTCGGCCCATCATGAACTCCTCCTAAGAGGACAGCTGCAGGCCCGGCTGGCTCCAGCAGCCCAGGCGAAGGAAGAGAGAGAAAGACAGAGGAAGCTGGTAGCGGCTCCAGGGAGGGGGTTCCCGAGAGGTGCGCCCCCCCCCAGGGCCACACTGATGCCCCTCATTCTGTATGAGAAGGGCTCGGGAAAGCAAAAGAAGAAACCTCCGGTCCCGGTCTACGTGGACCCCTGCTTCTCTCGGCACCTGCGGACCCCGACTTGTTGCTGTCCTTGTCCTCCATTGGTGTGGTTGCAGGGAAGATTTACTTAAAAAAAAAAAAAAAAAAAAAAAAAAAAACTTTTGTGAGTGACTCGGTGTAAAACCATGTAGTTTAAACAGAGATACAGAGGATTGTACTATTGTTTAAAAAGACAGAAAAACAAATGATGTAAGGGTCTGTTGTCAGTGACCAAGAAAAAGAAAAAAGAGCATTCCCATCCTCCACACGGTGAACTCCAGGTCTCGGTCTGAGTAATTTATGGTTTCTGCGTGCTTTATTTATGGCTTATAAATGTGTATTCTGGCAACGAGGCCCAGAGTTCCGCCGATCCGTATTAAAGTGTTATTGCCAGTTTTATCCCTTGAATCTCTTCTTCAAGGTTTTCTTTCTTTCTCCTTTTTCTTATCTTCTTATCTGACTATGAAAATAAACAGATTTAAAATTGTCCCGAGGAGGGAGGTAGTGCCTGGCTGGCAGCAGGGTTTCACGCGGTTGCGGGGGGCAAGCTGCTGCTGTTTTCCCAGCGTTTTATTAAAATGTCAAAGTTAAGCTTTTTTTTTTCTTACCATGAGTACCCAGCACCCCGGCCAAGGGCCCAGATCCCATCTCATGCCCTTGCCCCTCCCGCCACGCCTCCATCCCTGAGCCGCCTGTTTCTGAAGTGGGGTTCACTCCTGCCCACGCCCCAGCAAGTCCAGCCCCACGAAACTCTCAGCCTTGTCTGTGGCCGTGGACTTCAGCTGTGCATACAGTGAAAAGCAGTTCCCAGCAGACCACTGCGGCAGGCTTGTCTTTAAAGGCAGGAGAAAAACCAGTCTCCTCCTGTCTCAACAGTGGGCCTGGGCTGTGGAAGGCGGACGACCTGGACATCTCTCCGGCCCGGCCCAGGGCTGGTTTGTCCTGGGGAAGCCTGGACTTCACCTGTACCTGCTGTGTTTCCACCTAGGCCTCGGTGGAGCCACTGAGCCTAGGCTGAATTCGTAGATTCCTAGTGCAGCTCTGTCTCTGCACCTGCGCTGGTCCTGGTAGCTCCCTGTGGAATGGGGACCGGGCCAGGTGCTCGGGCTGTGTCCACACCACCAAGGGGTCCTGTGCCCTGTGCATACCTGGCTAGATGGGGCAGCTGAGTGGCACGTCACCTCTCCATCACAAGCGTGAGGGGTACGCGGGACTAGGGCAGAGGTAAGGGTACCTGGTGCGGCTTGTCAAAGGATCTTAGCTGGTGGGCGATTCCAGTGTCTTAAGATTTGTCCCCTCCCTCACAGCAAGCCCTGAGACCCCGAAAGATCCTGCTGGGCCAGGATTCCAGGCTGGCAGTGTGGGACTGCAGCCCAATGGGTGAAGATATTTTGCAAGCCTTCTAGGAAACTCCAAAAGTATGAGGACACAGAATTTCTTTCTTTCTTTCTTTCCCTCTTTCTTTCTTTCTTTCTTTCTTTCTTTCTTTCTTTCTTTCTTTCTTTCTTTCTTTCTCTTTCCTTCCTTCCTTCTTTTCTTTCTTTTCTTTCTTTCCTTCCTTCTCTTTTCTTTCTTTCCTTCCTTCCTTCTTTTCTTTCTTTCCTTCCTTCTTCTTTCTTTCTTTCTTTCTCTTTCCCCCAGAATATGTTCTTCCAAACTGTGTCCCCTCACCCCACAGATGGCCTGGCTGCAGTGGACACCCTGGCTCGGAGCAGAGCGGCCCCGCATGGGCTGTGCCCCAACGTCGGCAGGCCTGCCAGCGCCTGTCTGGGGAGTGCGCACCTAGTCTGTGCCGAGTAGAATTGAACTGGGGCCTCAGAATCTCAGGCTCGCTGCGACCCTTTCCCAAGCCCAGGCTCCAGCTTCGGAAGCTAGAAATTGGGGCTTCCGGACTGCAAAAATCGGGGACGTCACTGCGGCGTCCCGGCCTCGGACAGCGCCTGACCCTGCGGCCGCTGCCCCTCCCACTCCGGGCCTTCCCACGCGCTGGGAGGGGGCTGCTCCTCCTCCCCCGCCCTCAAATCCCCCTTTTTAACACGCCACATTGTCCCAAAGAACACAAGGAGGAGAACGGGGGCAGGGGGAGCTGCCGAGGCCCGCAATCGGGCCGTCTCCCCCCTGGCAAGGACACACACGTCGCGAGCCTGGCCAGAAATGTGTTTCATTATCACATAAAAGGCTCCCGTGGCGAAGGAGCGCAGAGGCAGGGCCGGGGGCCGAGTGCGGCACAATGGGCCGAAAGCGCGGCCCTAACCTGCTATGTTTCCTATCGCTCGCCCATTGTGCGCGGGTCGTTTTAAACTACTTAGCGCGCCCCTCACTGATCCTGCCGGGCAGATAGAGCTCGGCGCGAATCCGCGGAGCGGAGGTCGGCGCGGCGCCCGGCCCGGCCGCCTCGGTGCGGTTCGCGGCCCCTCCCCCGCGCCGAGGGCGCCCCGCGGCCACCGCCGGCCGGCCCCGCGTCTGCGGGGTGCGGCGCCCCCTCTCTCCCGCCCGGCTCCCCGCGCCGTCCTTCCGCGTGCGGGTTTAAGCAAGCGTGATGTGTGAATAAACAAAGTCAGTAAACAACCGAAAAAAACAGGCTAGAGCCGAATTCCGGGAGGGTAAACTCCCCACGCCACGTCACACCTCAGCAAATTTGCACAGATATTATATTGCCTCCCCCTCCTTTATTATTCTTTTTTTTTTTGCCAAGATCCCATTGTACTTAACTGAATTTTATAACGCTGATCGATATCTTGGTAAAATATTCATTTTTAAACTAGCGGGCAGTGAAATCTTTGCTTTGTGTGCTAAAGTCAACAGTCGCTCGGTTTGAGCTCAAATAAATGCAGGGATGCCCGGGCTGCGCGCAGTCGGCCGCCTCCCTCCGCGCACTGGACGCTCCGCCGCCGCCCACAGCCCAGGCCGCGCAGGTAGGGAGCGCGGGCTCCCCGCCTGGCCCGGTCCTCTCCCGGCAGGGGCAGAGCCGCCCGGCGGGGGCCAGGGAAGACGCCGGGGTGGGAGCGGGCTCCAGGCCGCGCGGCGTGGAGGGGTGAGGGGTCTAGCGGGGCCCGAGGCAGTGGAGCCTGGACTGGCTCCTGCCACCACTCGGGGCTGGGAACTCGATCCAGAGGACAGTGTGGAGGTGGCGTGGAATCAGCAGGCAACGGGGTGCTTGTGCGGGGCGCAGAGGTCCCGCGCAGCCACCTGCCCACGGCGCGCCCTGCGGGGGTCTGGACTGGGCTCCTTGCGCGGTGCGCCCGGCGTGGGCAGCAGGGGTCGTGCCAGGGCACAGGGGAGGGGCACGCGACCTGAGCTCGGGCGCAGAAAGCGCCTGATGCCTTCAGGCACAGGCGGGATCAGCTGCGCGCAGGGCGGGAGCCCGGGGACAAGAGCCGGCCCGGGTCAGGGAGCCTGAAGCTGGCCGCGGGGCCCTTTGTCACCTCATTTTGCCAGCAACCCAGTGGCCAGGGGCCTTATCGCGCTCACGTGCGCTGGACTTAGCACAGACCCGCCTAGGACCTGGCAAAATCGGGCATTCTTTCGCTGCCTGCGGGAGGTGAAGACCTGGGAAAAGCAGCTTTGGAGACCCCTGGCTTTCCAGGGCGGTGTACAGAAAGGGTCTCCCCAGGGGTGAAGCCCTCCAACACGCCCCCTCGACGCCGCACGCTCCCCAGGGTCTTCCGTTTTTCCACTCCGGCATCAGGCACGCTACGGGGGGGCCCTGCCCAGCTGGGTTGTTCTGCGGTTTGCCAGGCGCAGGAACGCATCAAGTCCGCGGCCCAAGGAAACTGCCGGTCACTCCAAATGGACCGCTCTGCTGTCCTGCGCCACAGTCATCAGACCGCGAACCTAGGAGGGCAGGGATCGGTGGCACGGACAGCTGGGCGTAGGGTTCCTGGCGCACTTCTGTTGGTGCGCCTTGTAGGTGGCCCCGTCGTGGCCTCGGCTGTGGGCCGTGCCCACCATCCCTGAGGCTCCAGCCCGGCCTCCGCTCAGAGCGGCTGGTGATCGTCCCGAGCGAGGTGCAGCGCCTGCAGGATGCAAGGCTAGGCTAATCGTTTTTAAATAATTCATGCCTGCCGTTCTGCTGGTAATGCAAGGCCTCGAATCCGTGATTACTTGTCATTAGATGAGTGTCGCCCCACGGCCTCCCCTCGGGCCTTTGATGGCGCCCGGTCACCTAGCCCAGCCCACTCCACGGTGGAATTAAAAGGTGCCCGGTCTTTGAGAGCCGGGTGCAGAGTGGCCGCGGCCCTTAACTCTGCGAGTTTTGAAAGAAAGACCCTCCCTGAAGAGATGTAATCTTTCAAATGGCCAATTTAAACGCCTGATCTTTATCTCTGGCCTCTTTGGCTTATACAGAGCAGCCAGCCCTCCTCGCTTTGGGGGCCTTTCCAGGCGGGGGTGGGGCGGGAGAGTGGAGAGATGGACCGAGCAGGGGAGGGTGGAGGCCGTGGCCAGGCAGGCTCTAGAGGCACTGTTCCGCTTCCAAGCACCAGGGAGTCTTGCCTGCTCCTGGCTGGAGGCACTGGGTGTCCCCACACAACGCAAAACCTTTCCTGAGACCCTTCACCCTGCAAGATCAGGGGGAAGGGAAAAAGAAAGGGGTCTCTGCCCCGAGCCTGCCCCCCACCGCTGTGGACTTGGGGCTGCCAAGCAGCGCGCAGCAGAGCAAGCCTGCAGGCCCAAGTCCGGCCTCTAGAGCACAGCCGCACCCCAGCACCGGTGGCCCCAGTTTGCTGCCCCTGCGGTGATAGAGGAGGCAGGTGTCAGACCTGGAGTGCTTGACTCACTTGGGGACGGCCTGGCCACCAGTCACGGGGCAGCACCTGGCACCCCAGGCCAGCCACAGGTTGGCAAGTGGAACTGAAAACTGTAAAAACACAAAACAAGGAAAAAGACCCAATAGTTTGCAACTCGATTTAAGGACACTTGTTGCGTACATGGGTCAAATGTTCTTTTTAAGGTAAATAAAGATGAAAGGGGCTGGGACCCTATCGGGGGCTCTCACGGAGCAAAAGCGGCGCTCTGCGTTTCAGTCCTCCTGGACAGCGACCCCTTCCCGACAGACCTCAGACAGAGCGTTTCAGGGCCTCGGGCCCCAGGGCCTGTTCTCCTCTGCTAGGAGAAGAGGTGGGTGGGGACACACAGATACTGAGGTCAGGGAGAAACTTAAAAACGGACGGGGAAAGGCGAGGGCCTGCGTGCCCGGCCCCTGGGAGTCCTGGCTGTCCCTGCGTCTGCAGCCCCTGCTAGGGCAGGTCACCTTGACTAGGAGCTCTGAAGTACTCTTTTTAGATGAGATGCGTCGGATAATGGCAGGCACACAGCCAACAAAACGCTCCTGGCCTGGCCTTGTCCCCAGCAAGCTCCGCAGGGCCCCAGCTCCCAGCGGCCTCTGCTGCGGACCGAACTCCCGGGGACTTCCCGACCCTGTGGCTCCAGGGGTTGCCCGGAGGCCTAAATCCCGGGGCATCTCCCGCATTCTGTTTGCAGCCTGCCTGCCCACACTCTTATCCCTTTTCTCCTTTCTTCTTTAAAACAATCATGTGTGTCCCCCTCACAGCCTCCCCCCTTTGTGTTTGTTGATGACCTAACACGCTCACGCCAAAAGCCACACACAGAAAACCAACAGTGTGGGATGGGAGGGGAGGCCAATTATGGCTGAGGCTAACAAGCGGGGAACACCCAAGTTGCGGCCGGCTGTCTCCTGGGAGACTGATGGAGGCTTATTTTACAAGCTGTAATTCCGCCCCGTCCCCATTGCCAGACAGGAGGTGATGCGCCTCGCCCCTCCCCCGCCCTGCACCCTAGGCCGCCTCCAGATCTGCTGCGCGTCCTCTCCTCCTCTGCGGGGCAAGAGGCCGCCTTGGGCTGAAATGCTTCTCTGTGCAGGGAAAGAAGACAGGGATGCGTTAGCGGCTGCTCCTCAGCGCTGCGGGCTCCCTCAGATCTCCGAATGAGCTGTTAGCACCAGGCTCACGTTAGAGAAGCTTAACTTGCTCAGCTGGCTTCTCCCCCCCACCCCACCCCCCACCCCGTTATCTAGCACAGCTAATACCTGCAAAAGTGACAAAAGAGGCAACGCAAATTAAGTTACATTCATTCAGGAACAGCTAGAGCCCTCGGGGCTCCCCGGGGCCAGTGCCTGGGGTTCGACCCGTTCTGCTAATTGGAGGTGGCGAGGCTGCTAGCAGTGTAGGGTGTGAAGTCCGCAGTACTCTATCAGACGTAAACTTCAGGCGAGAAGGAGAATGTCAGCCCCACAAGCCCCGCTGTGCAAAGTGAGATCCTGGAGAGAGAGTTGGCTGTTTTCAGTTCTTGCCTTTGCAACCCCACTTGCACTTGTTTGAATGTTAAGAACTAGATTTTCTTCCCAAGCAAATCAGGGCTTGCATTGTTTCACTCACTGAAAACAATAAAACTCAGGTTCAAGGAAAAGCAGGGATGTTTTTGGACTAGGACTGGCCAGGAGCCCAGCAAATCAAAGCGGAACCGAGTGCATGTGGACCTAGAGTTGCTATTTCCGTACAAACGTGATCTCCATTCACTCCTAGGTCTCTTTTTCAGAAAACAGGCATAACTGTCATGGGCTTCATGGGAGAAATTCTCATTTGCTGAAAGAAAAGCATATAATTCCAAATTCTAAATCACAAGCATCAAATCACTTGAAAATATCAATTGTTGCCTTGGGAATGTTTGGAAGGAGCGGAAATTTAGAGCGGGAGTCCTGGGAGGAACCGAATTATGTGACTGACCCCACAGGGGAGTGGGGGACACCATCCCCAACACTCCAGAAAAGATCGGGATATCAACATGCGTTCTCGGCTATAAAATGCAAACTCTGGTCAAGTTTTCTACTTACTTTACCTTCTGAAACCCATCCTCAATCTAAAATAAAGGAGACTGACTTTCCCTTTATTTTGCAATTCTTTTTATTTTTAATTTTATTTTGCAATTCTTAGCTACATATTCATTCATTCATTCATTCATTCATTCATGTGTTTTTGTTAATACATTGTGCATTTCAAGAGCTGAAAGAAGTTATAACTTCAACTACCATCTTGCTGGTTGAAAAAATTTGCCTGTTACCCAGAGAAGTGAGTCTATTTCTTGGCAGAAATTTTGATTCTTGGTGTTCTACTTTGATAGGATTTCTTATTGCCCTCTGATGCCTAACATATGCACGCACGCACGCCACCGACTTTCTCTCTCTTTCTCCTTCCTTTTTCTTGTACTTTCTCTGGGATTGCATCCAGGGCCTTCATACTGAGCTACACCCCTATCCGTTTTGATTTTTTATTTTGAGACAGGGTCTCACTAAGGTACTCAGGTGGAACTTGATCTTGCAATCCTCCTACCTCGGCCTCCTAGTTCTGGGATTAGTGTGTGCACCTCCACAACTGGCCCATCTTATTTCTTTATCACAACTCTGTTCAACCCCACCAAGTGGGGCTCCCCAGGGTGCAGGCACCCCGTGAGGTCGCTTTGGGCTAAGCGTCCCAGCCCCCACTGGTGGTGTCAGAGTTCCTGGGCGACTGGGCTGAGCTGCAGTCTTTGAGCTGTGTGCTCTCTAAACTTTGCTTGCTTGCTCTGCCGAGACTGGGGCTCTGCCCCTCTGGCTGCAGCAGTGGGAAGCGGCCTTCACCTGAGCTTTGGGTTGGGAAGTGGGCTGTGTCAGTAGAGGAGGACGTCTGGAATGTGGGAGGCGGTGGAGGGAAGCAGGAAGAGCTCAGAAGAGTGGGGCTGGGGGGTGTCTGGTCACATGTCCTGTGACCATGGTCCCTAGATTCAGCCCAGGGGCCATCTGGACCTGGCTGCGCTCTGCTCCCCACTGAAGCCGGGCCAGCTGGTCACTGCTGGGAGAGAAGGGCAGCTGCTCAGCAGCTCCCTGGCTCCAGCGCTGTGATTAGAAAGGGAAGATGCTGGGGGCTGTGCTGGGAGACTCGGGCAGAAGGGCACCGCAGCTGGCTCCTTTCACAACTGCATGGCGGCCGCCTTGCTCCTCACCCGAGACCCGGTGAGGGGACTGGAATGTCCTAAGAGACTCTGACCTCTGACCTCCCCCTGACCCCCACCTGGTGTCCTGACAACACAGGTGACAGCACAGCTGGAATGCATGGCCGCCCGCAGCTGGCCTCCCCCACAGGCCGGCCCACCAGCCCAGGGCAGCACCCACATATCCTAACGTGGTCCCCCAGCACCTGTGTGTGTGCACCTGTGTGTGTGCCTGCTGCCAAGGAGAGGACACACAGCACACACTCTGAGGCTGCAGGCGGGCGGGGCAACAGCGATGGCTGTACCTGCCCTGGGGCGCGGGCGGCCCCCTGCGCACACGCCTGCCTGCTGCAGGAGTGCTCACTGCCCCCTCCCCAGCCCTGCAGCTGGGCTGTCTGCTTGGAGCAGTTGGCTGCCTGCAGAGTTGGGGTCTTCTGCTTCAACATCTCAGGAACACTTAGATTGGGGGCGTTGGGTTCTAGGCCAGCATGCACGCGATGTCCAAGCCCTGAGGATGGGTGACTCCTGGAGCGGCAGGGAGGTCCAACGTGAACTGTACCCCCTCCAACTGGCCGGCTGGGGGGGAGGTGTTAGACTGAGGTGGGGTACAGCGTGACACAGGTTCCTGAACCTCGAACAACTGATTGTCAGCCCCTCTGAAGCTACCGAGAGCAGAGAATGCTCTCTTGGGGCTGCTTATGGGGTGGGCAGCAGGGAGAGTGTCCCCAATCTATGCTCCATCCTCTCTCCATTTTAATTGCTGCCCCTCTCTCACCAGCAGAGTTTGCCAATTAAAGGCCAATCTCTCTTGATTTCTTTGCTTTCAAAGGACATTTCGATTCACCCAGACAGACAATTAAATCCCCCTCCCACCGCTCCCTTCCCCGGCTCGGGAGTGAGATGAATCCCTTTCTCCTGCGGCTCCAGCTTGGGAAGAGCTGATCTCAGGTCTCACCTGCGGTTTTCAGACTGCCAGGCTCATTTAGGGAGCTCAGCTCGGGACCCTGGGCGAGCCTTTCATTGATTGTGGAGAGCATGGTTTAGATTTTCCCTTTGCTCAGTAAACAACTAAAAGTAACTGCACGATTTTGCCTTGGCTTTCAGCTGTCTCCCCCGCCCTCGCTCTCCTCCCCTGCCCTCCTCTCTTTCCCTGTCTGTTTCTTACACACACACACACACACACACACACACACTCCTTCCTTGCCACAGGTCTCTGGGCTCCTATTAATCACATTGGGACAGTCAGATCACAATCCCTTTATAGTATCTACAGTGAATACCCCAGCAACAGAGAATTTGGAGGGACCCCATGCTCTCCCTTGGGGACTCACACTTCCCCTGGGGAAGTACATGCCCTCCCAAGTGTCTGCAGGAGGCTCTGAGAATATAGGGCCCCTTCCCACGCCCCTGCTGGCCACCTCTCTAAGTCCCCACCTGGCTAGCACACTTGCTGGGGACTCCCAGCCCTGCAGCCGGCCTCCCCTCCCCCACCCAGGCCTCCGCCTTCGCTAAGCCCCAGGGCAGCTCTGACGCAGCCCGGGGAAGTTGGGTGTGGGGACATCCGGTCACCACACAGGAGCGGGGCTTCTGTACCCCTCCAACCCTGGTCCTCCACACAGCTTTCTTGGGGTAAAAGTAATTAATGTGGCAAACTGACTGTTTGGGCACCAAACTTTTAAGGTCCTTAACAAGAGCCTCACTCACTCCCAAATTACTAATAAAAAGGGAAAGACAATCCATGTTGTCCCAAGTCCCAATTCTCTGAATAGGTCATTTGTTCTAATTAGACGCCTTCATTAGCTCGAACTCTAGGAACAGGTTTGTAAGAAGCCATTGTGATGACTGTGGGCACACAGCCGCCTATTTTATAAGAACGGACATAATCACCAGCGATCCAAGGCAGCATGAAACTTCAGTGCCATCCTAGACAGTGACACATGAAAATGCATTGGCTGTTTTTAAGAAGTCGAATGTTCAAGAACCCTTTTCCCTGAAGGTTTTGGGCTGTCAGTCTGCAATGAGTGAGTGCTTTTGTAAAAATTAAGGAACTTTCTCTTTCAAAGTTGGTACTGTTTCAGATGGAATTCTTTTCTTGTTTGCCTAAACGCCTTTCACACGACGATAAAAGGCATTTTTCAAATTCGATCACATCAACTTCAAATACAGTTCTCCATTCCAGCCAGCTTTCACCAAAAATCTTTTCAAGAAGTCTCACAAATCTAATTTCTGGATCTGTTCATCCCAAGATGCCAAAATCCTATTCGTTTTAATTTTTTAAGAAGTCACTAGTGTTGTCCATGAACTGTCTAGTTAAAAAAATCCTAAAAATAAAACCAACTTTATAATTTGTAAATTCTTGATATTTAAGGTAAAAATATCTTCCCCAGTGGCAGTCATGGGCAGAAGGCAGGTATTTAAATTTTAAAGAACGAAGCACTGCTCTGGGAATCAGACAGCTGTTTTTAACATAAGCTGTGCCTGGGCAAGCCAAGAAAGCTTTTGTTATCTCTTTCTCCTTTCTTTTTCTGGCATAATTTTGTACATTGATTATAAAATGCATTTGGAGTCTTGATACATTTCTTAGGACACTTCTGATGAAGCCCAGCTCTTTCTTTCCATGCTGCCTCAGCCCACGATGCATTCGAGGGGTGAAAGCACACAGGGCTGGTGCCCCGAGTTCGGCACAGCAGCCCGCAGTGGCTCACAGCCTTCGTCCTGGTTTCTTTGTCATGAGCTGCATCCCTGGTGGGCTATTTTGTTGAAAATCAGTTTCGATATGACTAAAACTAATTACCTAATTTCATTTTATATTTTCCTCTGCTCTGTTTGACACGCCAGCTCCGCAGTGTCCATTAGATGTGTCCTTGCTCAATTTCTTCGTATTTATCCATGTTTGACCTCGTGGCGATAAAATTTACATTAAGAACGTTTCTGGGGAGAAGTGCATTTATAACTTTCGGTTTTTAAAAAAATTATGAAATACAATAAGGCCATGTTTCTGGGTAAAAATAGAATCATTCTTAGAACAGGAATTTGTTTTCCTTATCGCCTCCACTTTTGCGATGTTGAGTTGGATCCCCTTGCACTTTGCCTCATTCTGGTGGCGATAATTTTGAAGAGTTTGCCACCTCCGGAGCCCAGGTAAAGCCGTGCTAAGTTCTGAAAAAATAACTCAGGGGACCCCGCAGATGTTTTGAGGACTCGTGTGTGACCTCCCATGACACTCGGAGACAGGCAATATTCTGTTTAGTAGAAGGGCGAAAAACGCGATCCAGCGGTGTTTACCTGTGTACTCGGCCATGAAATTGAATATTATCAAAGTTGAAAAATGCAAATCAAATTAAAACCAGAGAAAATTGCCTTTGGAATTATAGCGGCCTGGAGACCCCAAGTGTTTACTTAAGTGGCAGCATTACAAAATGAAAAGCATCTAAACTGCTCCCTGATTCTCTTCCCCCCACCCCAAGCACGAAGCTTGCTCTTTAATTCTCTTCGGAAACAGGTCCAAATGTGGGCGCAGGTCGCTCGCGTCAGCACAGATCACCCTGCAATGTGAGTTTCTTAAGCATTCAAGGCCATCCTTTTTCCGAGGGTCCCCACACTCGGCCCGCTTCAGCGCACCTCCGCTGCTCTCTCGCACCGAGGCCCTGGCCGCACTCTCAGCCAGCGCACGGCACCGGGTGGAGCAGCCGCGCGTCCCCAAGCTCCGCGCTCGGGGCTCACTGGGCGCCAGGCTGGGGCTCGGGGACCCCAGGGCGCGCTAGACGGAGGACTTGGGGGCCCCTGGGGGCTCGTCCCACTCCTCTCGGTGTCCGGTTTTGGACAAAGGACTTTCCCAGGCAGCTAAACATTACAGAGCAAGAAAAAAATCTGAAAAGCACGAGGCAGACGCGCAGCCTTAGCTCCTTTCCAATCCCAGGGCGCGGGGACCCCACCCCATCGCTGCTGCCGGCGGACCACGCGCCCTTTTCCCTCGCAGGGCCAAGGTCGGCCGGGGGCGTCCAGGGCGAGTGGGGACCATGGGCAACGGCCACGCCCACAGCCTGGACGGTGGGAGGGGCGGGTACCCCGCGAGCTCTGGGTGCTGGGTGCAGGGTGCAGGGCGCCGGGAGGGGGGCCCGGGGCGGTCCTCGCGTCCCGGACGCCGGGCCCTGACTGTCCCCTGCGCAGGGAGGAAGACGGCGGCCTCCGCTCCCCTGCGTCCTAGCAGCCCCGATGGCCGGGCCAGGCCAGGCCGACCACTTGTACTCAAACCCGGCTCAGTCTCCTGCCGGGCTCCCGGTGCGGACCGGCTCCCGAGGCGCTCGTGGGCGGTCCCCGTAAGTCGTGAGATCCGGGAAGCAGACAGTCTGTTTCCGAGGAGCGCTGTGCTGAGCGGGTGTAGTTATTTTCAAAATCGAGCAAGAGAAACAGCTGCCAATTAAAATGAAATATGTTTATTTCCCTCGCATGTTGTCGACTCGCCCGCCCCTCCGCCGTCCACAATTTCCCAAGCCTGTTAGCGGTGACAATGAGTGAGGGCCTTCCTTAATTTAATTTTCCTGCCACACTAAATAGAGCTACATTGTAACCTTAGATCTACTCCTACTGATAGGATCGCCTTGTTTTACCATTTGCACCATAAAGACCCCCAAAAGGGACACTGTATTGTGACCTCTGCTCTTGAATTATTCAAGAACTTAATGACATTTTCCATTTTAAAAAGGGAGCTAATTGCCATTGAGGCGAAGCCTGTGACCTTCTGGGGTGCTCAGTAAGGGAATGCGGCCACCTGCACTGCCAGGCCGGAGCGGGGAAGGCAGGTGAAAGCGGGGAGCCGTGGCTACCAGGAGCAGTGCGCGCTGAGCCCCATACCCTCCACTCCACCGAGCTGTGCCGGGGCTCAGACGCTCTTCACCTGACCCCCTGTCTCTCGTCGGTTGCCTCCGCATTTTTGAACAGGAGGTGGCTTTTTAGGCCGGACAGGGAGGGATGCGTGGAATTGTGAAGTCCAATATCGTTTTGTAAATGTGACGCTACTTTGCACCGTGATGTCAACCAAATATCCAGCTGCCAGTTCTCTCGTCTTGTTGACTTTTCTTTATTTAATTACTTATTTACTCAAAAGGAAAAAGAAACTTAACAATTGCAAAGAAACTGCACCTTAGTATGTACGGTTAGAAATTCTCATTCCTGAGATTACTTGAAAATGGATGCTTATCTTTCTTCAAAGTGAGAAGACCCTCAGCGTGTTTCCTGTTGTCCTTTTGTTCCTCCCCTCGTCCTGGGGACAGCGGAAGGGGAGAACGGGCTTCCACCGTGTCCTTGGGTTTATAAACTCGCACATCTGACTCCCGCTCTCTGAGGGGGCCCTGGTGCAGCTGCGCCCGTCCACAGCTGCTAAGTGTGCGCAGAGCCCGGAAGCCGGGAAGCCAAACCTCTTCTGGGTGCCAGGCTGCAGATGCTGCTCCGGGGCGCCTGAGTGGAGCCCTGGCGGCTCCTCTGGCAGAGAAACTCCAGTCCCCCTGCCTGCTCCCTGCTCTGCGCTCGGCTGCGAAGCTGTGTCTCTGTCCTGCAGAATTCCTGGGGAGGAAAACAAGCACATTTGACCCTCTTGCTAGGTTTCACGAGCCCCTCGTATCAGGAGCATATTTGATGTGATTGTAGCGTGGCAGCCGGGGCTCCCTGCCTCAGGGGGTGCAGTCAGAGCTGTTGGGGGAGATTGCTGTGAAGCACTACACTCTGGCTGCTTTCTCATTTCTCTGAGGAAACCATTCCCTCCAACACTAGGTGCCCCCGTGTTCGGTAAATGGCAGGAGACATTGAGCACAGCGCGGGTTCTGGCTGTGGTTGCTGCTGTGTGTGTGTGTGTGTGTGTGTGTGTGTGTGTGTGTGTGTGTGATGCAATCCAGGGCCTTGTGTGTGCCGGGCAAGCGCCCGACCGCATGGAGCACAGTTCTCACTGTTACACAATAATGACACTCTAAGAAGTGTTTAGAAAAAGAAGCGTTACGACCTGTGATGAAAGTGTCTTACTGATCGGATGCTAATTTAGCTTTAGAGATGTCTCGCTTATTTTTCTGCTTATGGAACTGTAAACCACTTGTGATCAGCTAAGCGCCTTGTGGCACGCCTGGCCTTGATAGCGTTCTACAGTCACATTACCCAGGAATTTCTCTCCATGGTGACAGTAGGCTTTCAAAATGAAAATTTCATTCACTGTCCAAATTGTCACATGGACAAATGGCATTTGTTATTTTTTTCCATTTTAAAAAGAATTGTCTTGATGTAGGGCGATCTGAGGGGCCTTGCATGATGTGGGGAGCCTGTGGCATCTGAGGCCGGGGGAGGCCGGGAAGGGAGCAGGGGTGCTGGAGACTGCGGGAGGCCCGGGAGGGAGGACACCCACCCGCTGTGCGAGGAGAGCATTCCCTCCGCAGTGGCCTCGTGGCAAAGTGAAGTTTCAGGGGCCCCTTCCGCTCCCTTCCTGTCGGTGGGCTCCCATGTGCCCCCAGGCTGCTGGGACCGGGACAGGCTAGCTTTTCGGCCCAGGAACCACATTTCATCACACTTGTTTGTATTGGTGTTGGTGGAAATCAAGACTGCTCTGACTTTGGTCACATTTAAAACTTCTGCACCCACATCATGGAGGGAAGTACTGCTGAGACAGAGGCAGGAGACATAGGCAGCTGGGTTACCAGGCCCCCCTTGGGGCTCCAATGGTGGGGTGGGGGGGAGTCCTGCCTTGGCCCAGGACTTCCCCTGCCAGCAGCCCCATTCCTGCTTACTTCCGCTCCCCTGCAAAGATGGGCCTGCTAGTGTAGGCTTTTCAAATACCAGAGGCGGCAAAGTTAACAATAACTTTCTGTCTTCTCGTGTTTATCCGCAGGTATGGGCCTAGGTACGTTTACTGGACTTCTGCCTGAGTATTTTTCTCCCCCTGGGAAATAACATCACATGTTGTGGTCACTAATAATACCTTTTAAATAAATCCAGTTTTTCCTGTTTTGTAAATATTTATTCCATAACCGAGGATTGTGTTGCAACTCTGGGCCAGGATTCTGCGGAGGCAGGGATTCTGTGTTACCCCAGCCAAAGAGCCGGACAGATGTCACTCAGCAAGGACGGCTTCCAGTGCATTGTTTGTCACTGGCCCCGGTGGGGCCCACTCCAGTGTGTTCTCTTTCCTCGTGGAAAGTGGTGGTCTGAGACTCCTGAAAGGTTTTCTGCCTGCTGGGTGAAACTCATGTGCTATTGTAGGTTCTCCAGAATGCCACCTCACTTAGTTAATAACTAAGCTTTGGGTCAAATTATTGAATTCACCCTGTACTCTTTAGGAGAATTATTTTTGCCAGGAGAATTTACGGGCTTTTCCTAGCGTAAGTTCCCTTTTCAAGAAACATTTTAACTGTGTTACTTTCCTTATGTTTTGTCTAGATTTGCTTACTCACAGTTCCTGGAACTGAAAGATGAGCTAGAAGAAGATGTTTGTAGGTGTGTGTGATCGAAAGTGCATAAGCTTCTCCCACCCTGCGAGTGGCCCCAAAAGGCCATGACCCCGTCAGGCAGTCCCTGGATGCTTCCCTGGGAGCCCCCAATGGCTGTAGACCGAGGCACAAGGCACTCAGCCAGACTCGTTCCCAGACAGGCGGGTGCAATTCCAGATGGGCTCCATGTGCCAACGCTGCCCGCCGGGACGAGGGAGAGGGCAGCACAATTCCAGAGTTGCAGAGCTGGTCCAAAGCGCCAGGCCAGCAGCACAGAGGCCTTCAGAGAGGAGCACGCTGGCCTGTCCTGCTGTCATTCTCAAGTCCTGGCTGCCGAGGCGCCCGTCGTGGGACAAATGAACCATAATGTGGGCTGGGAGTGCAGCTCCGTGCCGGAGCACTTGGCCAGATGCCCATGGCCCTGCCTACCAGCTCCAGCGTCCGGCCAAATCACCACCCAGCCACGCAGCGACAGGGAAGACGAGATGCGTGACTGATTTTTGCAAAGCTTCAGCCTCAGACTGAGTGACCTAGGACATCGGTTCTTCCCGATGACCTGCAGGTGTCCACGAACTCAGTGATTGCTGGAGGTGAAAGGTGGCCCCTCACCCACTCCTAGGGTGTATCGTGCTGACCTGCACAGCCCTGCAGGGAGACCCACGACAGGAGCGGACCCAGCCGGGCACCCACTGAGGGGGCCCCGGGCCACAGCCCCTGCATGGGACAGCCCAGCCACACTCCCTAGGCTCTCCGTGTGCCCTGCAGGGCCGGTGGAGGTGGTGCTGGGCTGCAGCTTTGAGGGGAGGGGCGGAGGTGGGCCTGCTTGGCCAGAGTGGCAGAGGGGTAGGACCAAGTAGACTTGTGGGGTGGAAAGGACACGAGGGACTGAAATAGCCTGTTTAATGTAGAAATGTCAACCCCAGAAGCACATAAAGCCATCTCCCCTTTCCTTTAGGAAGCCCAGCTATGCGCAACACAGCATTGGCAGCACGGTGGGGTTTTCGCCATGATGGGATTTTCAGGATGCTTTGTCTCTATGGAGGGCATTCAGGAGGCCTGTAAAGTCCTCAGCTCGAAACCCATGTTAATAGGGAAACATTTTTTCTTTCTGCTAATGGGGTCTTGGGTTGGGAGAAACACTGACCAGGCCCTCCCTGTGGCTGAAGGGGGGCAAAGGCCCTGATATGGTCTGCAGGGCACTCCTTAGCCATCGCTGCCCCACGGGGTCCCCGTTTCCAGCGTAGGCGTCTGCGCTGGTCACACAGTGTGGCTGGCTCTTCCCCGACACAACTGTTCATTTTATAAATGCGTCTGCCCGAAGAAGGGGCGGCAGCAAGTGTCTTTTATCTCGAGGGTATGCAAAGCGCATTTATTTTCCGCTTTTATCTTTGGAATTACAGGCTGATCCCATCCATATAGATTGGTTTTCTTCAGGTAGGTGATGAAAAGTCCAGTGGAAAATCACACAGCAGTGCTCACAACCTGGTCTTATATCTGTATACAAATTGGTTTATTGTTTCATTCTATTACAGAGGCCTTTTTTTCTTTCTTTCTTTTTGTCTTTCTTTCTTTTTTTTTTTTTTTTTTACTAGGAAAACTTTTCAGAATCGTCGTGCGAAGGGTCTCCCTGAACTACCTGCCAGAGGCGGCAGGGAGCAGAGGTCGTGGCCCCCAGCTCTGGCTGCCTTTGTGCTGATTCCTGGAGCGGCCCTGCTGAGGTCCTTTTGCCGCCCACGCCCCGGTCTTGCCCACTGATTGTAGTTCTCGGACCTTTCTGGGTGAGAACACAGATGCCCGTCCACACACACATCTGCTGGACAGGTGGACTTTTTTTTCACCCCAGGCAATTCTAAATTTTGTCATGATGCATGCAAGAGGCAGCCCCCTCCCAAGCACCGAGAAGCCAGGGGTGAGAGGGTGACAAGGATAAAGGCCACACCGAGGGACAGCGTGGAGCCAGAATCTTGGAGGAACGTTATTAATAAACATCTTCTGGACATTGGATAGCCCGTGGAGCTTGCTCCAGCTTAGAGCAATTAATTCAGGACACTGATTTAAACTCTCCAGGTCTTTGACAGCTTGGAGCCGAAATAAAAATGCTAGTTCTCCCGGGAGGAGAGGCGGCCGGCGAGCTCTCTTCTGGACTGTTTGCTCTCGGGCCCCGGGAGCCGCTTTCTTGCAGAATGAAATGCAAGGGCACAAACAATGTACCAGGGAGAGAATAGGAGATGGGAAGGAGCAGTTTGAACTATTTGCTCAGCAGAAGGGCACCACAATGCTGGGCTGCTGCTTTTCCCAGGCATCCGCTGTCCCTGCTTTGGGCTCTTTTGTTGTCTCTGCCCCTCTGGCCAGATAAGAGCACAGCTGCGCGCTGCAGCTGAGCCGTGGCCGGGTCCCCTCCGCCTCAGTCGCTGTCACTGTGGGCTTCCTGCCTGGTTCCGCTTGGCCCCCTAAACTATTTTCACAAGGAGCAGAGAGGGAGAGCAGGGAGAGTCCAGTGGGCAGGGACGCAGGACCTTCACGTCACTTAGGTCTGATTCCTGCGCCTGTGCCCAAGCTGGAACTACCCACCGTCCTTTTGGGTTCGGGATTTGTGTGGCTACCAAACCAAACGTTGCCTTAGGGTGGGGGAAGTGTGTGTGTGCCTGTGTGCGTGTGCGCGCGCGTGTGCAAGGGGAGAGGAGTCAGCCAGATGCAGGGAAGAGGATTGGAGGTTGAGCTTCGCTTTCAATAGTCAGACTTTTTCAGCTGCTAAAATGAGGGAACAGTTTTGGAACGGTCAAATTCAAAATTGTCCTTTTGCAATCTTCCACTTCTGAAAATCACTCTGGGTTTCTCCCTTTATTTGCTCTGACGACCAGAAGTAGCTAAAATCAGAGTAAGAACCGGGTGAACTAGCAATGGGACAGAAAATACCGTTTCGTACGTGCCATACATTACACTTACAGTAAGAGTAAACGTCACCTAAAATAATCAAAATGCTCCTTCGCATTTGCTCTTTTAAATAATAGCTTATTTTAAATACCATAAGAGGAAGTAGACATGATAATAGTACAAAAACAAGCTCACAGCCAGGGTTGTAGCTCAGGGTTGTGGCGCTTGCCTAGCTTGTTTCCACCCCCAGCATCACATTAACGAAAAGTACAAAGTACAAGTAAATCCGAAAGCCACACAGGTTTGCACTGTTGGGTGTGTGTTCCAGCACAGCCGGTGCTGCCGCTGGTACTGGTTTTGGGACCCAGGCTACAGTGGGTAATTTCACTGTAGACGGCAGATTTAGCCTGAATGGCTTCATAAGGGGAAAAGGCAGAAAGTTGAACACCGAAGGAAATTAACGGCTTTCTATGAGTGTGCTGCAGAGTCACAGGCCAAAAAGCCCCCTGAGGGAAATAAAAAGTTTCAACGCTGTGTGTGCGCACGCGCGTGTGTGCATGTACGTGTGTGTTTCTCACTGAAAAGCCGCAGAAGAAAGCTCTCCCTCCATCTCTCCTGCTGGGTGGTCAGAGGAAAGGCCACGAAGCCAAGGCCTCCCACTGAGGAGCCGCTCTGTGAAGAGCCGGCCTCACGTGCCGCCGCCTGGCACCTGGTCACCTCCTTGCTGTGAGACAGGCTCTGCGCTGGCCCCCCTGCCCCCGAGGGCTAGCTGCTAGGAACCCTGCGCCCGAGGGCAGGCGGCTCCAGGCCGCCACAGCTCTGCCTGCCCAGGGAGCCACTGTCCAGCCGAGCTGCTGAGCGCCCGAATGCCCGTGAGTACCGTGCTTAGGTAGGGTGGGACGTGTGTGTGCGTGTGTGTGTGTGTGCGTGTGTGTGTGTGTCGCAGCTATTGTGATGCAGGCAGAGCGGGTGATGAGCAGAAGAAGGGTTCATTTAGCCATCTGCAAATGTTTGATGACACCATGAAAACGATGACAAAAGCCCGATGAAATGTATCTTGTGCTGTGATTTCGTTCCTGCGTGGATGGATGGATGAGACCCTGTTTGCTCTGAGACTGTAGTAAACCTGTCAAGAACTAGTTGGTCCACTTTGCTTTTGCAAGCATGTGTTTTACAATTTCATATTTTGTAAAAGAGAAATCATAGTCCATAAAAAAGGAATAAGCACTTTTTCCCTCCCCAGATGAGGTACTTAGGCTAAATGTATTCTGTCTTCGTGTGACCTGAGGCCAGCTTGGGTGAATACATTCCTTTTCTGTCTAATTCTTGATGTAGGTAAAAACCGTTTCAGGTAATTTTTTCAGCATGGAATATTAAGATGCATTTGAAAATCCTGATGAATTAGCAGGATAACTCAGAGAAGCAGCAGGGGTCCTTCTTCCGGAAAAGCCTTTGCCCTGCTCCTGTGAATATAGATTCACACTTTCTGCAAAGAATGTGCGTGCAACTGGTTGCCGAGCAGGCCTCCGAGGGAGGAGTCCCACCGCAGGGGAGGGCAAGGGCACGAATAATGACTCAGTTTGAAGGACTGTGGTCGGATGCAGGGCGAGCGATACTGATCTTATACGAAGGGGCTTGCACGCCACACCGGCTGCCACGGTTTGATTAATGAGGCATTAAGGAGATCGAGTGACACTTACAGCTAGTTACTTATGGTGCTAATTTCAAAACACTTTGCAATAGACAAAGAGACTCTGCTCATAATGCAAAGTAATTTGTGATGTGTTCCTGGTGAATGCATTTAGCGAAGCAAATATAGTTATGCGGAATTTAAATTAAGGTTGACACTAATGTAAACAGAGCCCAGGAACCACTGTCCAATAATTTGATGAGGACACAGGTTTTAATCAAGCCTCTTCCACTAAAATAGCAATTTAAATCCCATCGTTTAAACTGGATAAAATGCTTAAGCCATGAAGGTTGAGGAAAAAATAGAAATTTACTGGAAAAGAAAAAAGAAACACAATATCTGTCAGGGAAAATGCTTTGACTGAAGAGAGGGCTTTGCATATTGTTATAAATATCAGGTTGATTTCCAGGCTGGAGTCTGGATGTTTGAAGGCATTTACCACGTGCCTTTTTTTGTTGTTATAAAGTTGAGGCTGGACACATTTTCGTGGTATTGATCTCAGAATAAAAGCAAATTCCCCTTCCTAAGAAAGGAAGGCTCTTAGCTGGTTCTAAGTCTTCAGAGTATTGTCTTATTTATTAAGAGGCGAAATCCTCCCTGCCCCGGTGGGTTCCTCGTGGAGCCGAAGGGACTCTCTGTTGGCTTGGGGCGGGCGGCCAGCAGGGCACAGTCCCCAGTGGGCTTCCCGGGGTCCCCAGTGGGCGCCCCACAGGCTTTGTCTGGCTGTGCCAGTTCATTTCCTTGGCTCCCAGCCCCTGGGGGAGGGGTCGGCCCGGGCATTAACATTCATTAAAACGCCGGCAGCCAAGGTTCGGCCTGGGAGCTTCTGTGGACGGAATCACAACCAAAGGAAACAGCAGTGCATTCTGTCACGCGCCGGGAGGGAGCGCCGGTGATGTTGGGCAAGTTCTTCCAGGGCCTCCGGGCTAACTCTGGCCGAGGGAAGCCTCAGTTCTCTGCACTGTGACTCTGACTGCCTGGGTCGTATGAACGATGTGCCTGTGGGGGGAAGAATCGGTACGACAACCTGTGTTTTCCAAACCTATGCGGAGGAAGGAGCCGGAAGCTGTTTGGGGAATGATGCCACAGTGATGTTTGTGACCCTCTGCCTCGGGTGGGGGAAGGGGGCCTTCGGTGGTTTGGGACAGAGGAGAGTCTCAGCTTTTACTCCACGCAGACACAGGCACAGCAGGAGCAGGAAGATGGGGCTCCAACACAGACACCGACCCCAGCCAGGCACAGTGGGGCACACACCTGGAATCCCAGCACCCTGCGAGGCTGAGGCAGGAGGATTGTAAGTTTGAGGCCAGTCTGGGAAACTTGGTGACTTAGTGAGACCCTTTTTCAAAATGAAAACTAAAAAATGGGCTGGGGTGCAGAGCAGTATGAAGGCCGTGAGTTCAGTGCCCAGCACTGACGGAAAAGGAAGCAGAAACAAAACCTCAGTGACTTAGGAGATCCTGCCCGGAATAAAAGCGTGAAGGTGCCGGGTTTAATCCCCAGGACCCCTACCCTTCCCTAAGAACACCGCGCGTTCCAAGGCAGGTCTGGCCCACACACCCCCAAGCCCTCAAGCAGGGAAAGCAGTGCAGGCTGCTCCAAACCCTGCCAGGCCCCCTTCTCTGGGATGGCCGAAGCTCTCTTCAGGACCCTTTCTACGCCGTCCTTTGGAGCACACCAGCCCCACTGCCCCCGACCCCCCTTCCTACCACACTATAAAGGGGAAGAAGCCCGGAGGACGTCCCGACTTCCAGGTTAGGGGAACTCAGGCACGCTGTGTTCCCCAGGGGCCACAGGTCTGAGAACATTGTGAGCTGTGTTTAAGGCAGGATGGCCTCTGTGATGCGTGCCAGGCCGTGAGGGGCCTGCGGGCCGCTTGTCCCCCTCCACAGGATGGGAGCAGCGCCGGTGGGGGTGGAGGGGCTGGGAAAGAGGTTCAGGCTGCGCGAGAGAAGACAGGCCTCCCAGCTGGCAGCAGCATTTTAGAGAAAGGAAAACGGCGTGACGGCGATGGTCCTGGGGCCTCCCAGGTTTCAGGATGGACGGGGCCCCTGTGTCCTCTAGCCACTCCTCCGGGCACAGTCCCTCTGGCGCAGTGTGGGCGCCACTCCCCACCCTCACCGCCTGGCCTGCGACTGTGCAAGACACAGCCCCCCAAGAGTGGGATGCGCGCTGCCCCTCACCTGCAGACCGCATGCCTCCGGGGTCGCCTGGCACGTGCCCTGTGACACCCCTCCTCTGTGAGCCCATCTCCCGGGGTGGAGCTGGTGATGGGGCACGCACTTTCGCCCTCCCCTGGATGTGGGCGGGTGGCTCACAAATGCCACCCAGCTCTTGGTCTCTGTCTCTCTCTGCATCTCTCAGTACCCAGTGTCCTGGGCCCTTGTGAAAACCACTCGCTCCGCAGCTGTTCCGGAAGGGGCAGTGCTGGCCTTGTAGCTCAGCTCACTCCCAGTTGCCGAAACTCGGGGCTGAGTGGATGCCACGCGGCGGGCCTCTGGCAGCTGGTGGTGGAGGGGCTCGCATTCCTCTCCGTCTGGAGAGAGAAACAAACCTGTTTCTCCTGCCCTGCCCCTGGGCCCGGAGTCTCTGTGAATCCCAACACCAGCAAGGTTGCTAAGGATTTTATGGTTATCTCAAGAATGCGTCTCGATGAGACTCAAGGGCCACAGAGCCGGGGCTGGGACCCCGTGGCACCCCGCCACCCTTGCTGGGCACACCTTACCTTCCTGGGTCCCTTCCAGCCTCTGCGTGGCAAAGGGCACCCTGGGGCACCGAGGTTGCCTTCTTCAGAGAACTCCTTGCTACCTTCCTGCACCGTATGACCCTGGGCTGGGGACCTGTGCTGACTCCCACTTAGGCAGCGCAGTGATGGCCAAGTTCTTCTTACTGGCCCGAAGCCTCCCCTCTTCACGGGCAGTGCTGACCCCTCCCAGGCCACATCACAGATCCCCTGGGGCAGAGCCGTGGCCTCTCCACGGCAGCCTGACCCAGGAAAGGGCCCCGGATTCTGGGAAGGGCTGGCAGGGACCCAGGGGAGCCCGCGGTGGGTGGTGACAAGCCGCGCTCTAGCTCAGGTGTAGGAGAACAGGCTGGCAAGCAGCCTCGCTCTGGCCTGAAGCTGCTGATAAAGAGTTTTCATGGCAGGGCTGGTGGGCGGGGGGGCCTCACTGTTAGGAACCTGAGCAGAAGCGCTCAGATTTGGAGCCTTCGTTCTGCTGCTCTTCCAACAAGCAGTCCAGGGCTGGTCCAGGCCTGGGTCCTTTATCCCAAGTCTCACTATTTCCTTGGCTTCTCGGCTTCCTTCTCCCTCTCCTGGGCACAGGTGGGTCCTGAGAGTCTCACCCCATCCTTATCAGTCCTCAGACTTCTGGTCTGGGCCCTGAGATGAATCACAGGGCTCCCCACGCAGCACATACAGAACTGAATCAGTCAGTGGACACATGCAGTCAGGTATTTTATAATAAATAGGCTGCCAGTGCCTTCCTTTAGAAGTTTGTTCGGCCCACATCTCTGTGTTGTGGAATTTCTCCAGGTAATGGGTGCTCTTGTAACTTATGAGCAGGGCCCCAAGAGGGGCACAGAAATGAGGGGTGGGTGCATTCTGGCCATCGAGGGAAACTGCTGGGATTTCCTGCGCACCCTGCTGTGTGTGAAGTGGTGTCTACTGGCACAGACCAGCAGGGCCCACTCTGTGCCCTGTGAGCCCCAAACCACTCTTCACCTATTCAAGAGTCAGTTGATCAAGGCTTTGGTGCTAACTCTACCTTTCTTTAATTATTTACCAAATTCTTTTAATTCTTCTTTCATGGTGTCATGTTTATCGCTCCCTTTCCACTGTCCCTGCCAGCAGCAGCCTAGTGCAGGCAGTGGGGGTCTAGAGTGTCTGCTGCTGTCCTCAGGGGGGCTGTTTGAGCCCCTCCATTGTCACCCCAGCTTCAACCACTGACCACAATCTGAATATTGCTTTCAGGCTAGGAAAATCAGCCATAGCTTATCATGGAAACAATCGTGTCAGGCTCATAGTTAAGAAATGCTGACGTTGTATGTCTTCATGTACTGCACATCTAGCCTTGAATTTTCTACTGATCAAAAGAGGTGAGATTTTCTGTAGGAAAGTAACCGCTTGCATATCCTTGCCAACATGGTGAAGAGTGTTAGGGTTTAAAGCAGATTGGCTGGGTAGATGTCCCTGATCCTACCTGTCAACCTGAAAGCCATGAGAGAGAAACAGGGAGCCCTCAGCACCGACTGGCACGAAGCACCAGCAAGCACACTGCATTTGTTGGCGAGAAATCGAACGTGAATTGCATCAGCCGCAGGGTCTAACTCCCAGGTGACTGAAAAACAGAGGACAGAAGAACTTGTTAAATGGCACCATGTGGATGCCACCAAGCAAATCCACAGGGCAGGGACCCTGCAGCACCCAGGAACTCATTTCAGCAAATCAGCACGGGGAATGCGAGGAGAGCTCACAGGTACAAAGAGAATGAAGTGCATCTGGGTGAATCCCATGTGCGGGCTGCACTTGCGTCTTGATTGCAGTTGAGCACCTCTCCAAAAGTAGAAGATACTTGGGGAAATTTGAGCACTTACGGGACATTCAGAAATTATTATTAACCTTTTAGACATAGCAGTGGTATGAGGTTATATTTTTCAAAGCCTATATATTTTAGAGGAATTGCTTGAAGAAGAAGTGCTTTAATACCTGGAATTAACTTGCAAGTAAACCTGTTGGGGGACAAATTGGGTGTAGCAGAGGTAACTCAGGACTGGGCGGGTAGAGATGGCCTTGCAGAGTGATGTGGTTCACTGTTCTTTCTGACATGCTTGGGAAACCGAAAGGGAGAAACTTAGGACTCGCATTCACGAAGACTGTGCCCAGATCTTCCCACAGGTGGGCACTGGAGATGGCCAGGGTCGGGAGCCACTGTCTTCCTGCCCACTGGGCTGCCCACTCTCCTGGATGTCCTCTGTACCCCTCGTGGTGGCAGCTGACCTGGGCGAAACCCTCTTGTAGTGTTTGATTTGCTGGTGGACATCACAAAGGCTGGCCCCGAGCCCCGCACCCAGCGGCCACTCCCTAGGGATGTGCTGTGTGACCTTGGCAGCATGGACAGCATCTGTTTACCTTTGTCCTCAGGCCTCTCTGTCCCCTCTGCTCCTGTGCTGTGCTGCTCTGCTCTCCCTGATTTTGCAGACCCACCCTTACCCAGCCAGTCGGTCCCCTCCATCCATCCAAGGCTCCTGGTATCTGCTGTCTCCTCCTCCTTCTCTGGACTCTCCCATCCAGAGAATTCATCTCCTCAAACACCGGGGCTGGGGAGGGGCCCCGCCCTGCAGGTTCAGCTTTCCTCCTCTGTGTTTTCTGGGTTCCCTTCTTCAGCAGCTCACGGACTCCCTGCTTGGAGTTTCCTAAATGCAAATCCTTCACTCAGCCTCCTCATCCATCCATCCTTCCTGGGGCGCCACACTTAGCGGGGCTCACGCGCAGCCCTCATCTCTGCAGGCGGCCTCCTTTCCCACCCGCACCCAGCCAATCCGCCCCGACTCGCCCGCTCCTCCGCCCTGGGCTGGCGTCAGAAGGTGCCCAGGCCTCTCTGTTCCTTCTCAGCCGTCTGGGGCCATCAGAGTCCCTGATTCTCCCGGATGCAATTCTAAACTTACTTCTCCATGGCCTGAGAGACCGCCTGTTAGGGTCTAAACAGTCAAAAGTAGGTGCAGAAATTACCTTCTGGAGCAAGCTTGAGATGCAGTGCTGAAGTGGGGTGGTGGGAGTCCTAGGTGGGGGCCCTGCTCTAAGCCCCTGGGTCCCCCTGAAGCTCCACCTCAGCCTCACCCTCCCATCTGAGTCCCCACCACCTGCTGTGGACCCCTCCCCAGCAACCTCTCCACCAGGCGAGTGTCCTAGTGTGCTCCAAGACCCCGCCCAGCAGTCACCACCGATGGGGCCCTGCTGTGACACAGCTTTCTGGACCTCTATTATTTTCAAATAAACATTTAGCATTAAAAATGAATCTGAAGATGACCCTGTGAAAACTACTTTTCACTCAAAATTCTTTTTCTTTAACTTCCTTAACTAATTTTTTATATAGATAGATTTTCTTTCAGTTTTTCACACAAGTGCAACAATGCGATGGTTACATATGTGTGACTTATTTAGTTCACTGAGAAGTATATTTTCAATGCTCACCCATTTAAGAGTGAAAATGTCTAGTTTATCATTCTTTATAGTTGAGGGAAGTGGTTTTGAAGGATGAGTAGTTTTCCAGGCAGAGGAGCCGAGCGGAGGACATTCCAAGCCGAGGAAGCAGCCCGCCAACCCTTAGCCTGGATCCGCTGCCCGTGCCAGGGGAGCTCTCACCTCCTGCCATTCAGCTGCCCTGCTTCCTGCTGCGCCCACGTAGCCCAGACCAGGGCCTGGCACAGAGCAGCCCACAGTGGAGCCCATGGGCGCTGGGCAGAGCGTAGCTCCGTGCTGGCGAGCCTGGTACAGGAAGAGCCGGCGTGTGCTGCCGTGGCTCCCACAGGGCCAGCTGTTACCTCTGCTCAGGCCCTGCCAGGGACTCCACTCACTGGAACGTGCGTGTCCTCCGTCCCTGTGCTACACGCACTGTGGAGTGGCCGCTGCTGGGAATGCAGCATTCCCGAAGCCCAGGAGTTCGTGCAGTCTCCTCACCGTCACCGTCCTTGTCGCCGTCACCACCACCACCACCACCACTAGGTTCCTGGCAGTGGAGTACTGTGCCCCTGCACCCAGGGACCCCCAGCAGCGCCTTGTCCCTCCTCTGCTGAGCGTAGGTGCCAGTGTGTGGCAGCACGGCCACGCCCCAGGTCAGTGGTGTGGCTTACCCTCCTCTCGGCACATCCGGGCCCCAGGACGCTTCCGGACTCAGCATGGCCCTCGGTTTCAGACTTCCTTTTCCTGCGGCCCCCAGGACAGGGACAAGCTCTCACCCCATGGTCATCCCGGAGACACACCTTGTCCCGAGGCCAGTCTGCGGGGCTCTTCTCTGGCCAAAGCCCCAGACCTCCATGTCTTTCTTATGGTGCCTGATGTACTCACCTTGGAATTCTCTTCTCTCTCCCCGTTTCTAGCCTACTGGATAGAGCAGGTGCTGCGAGATCTTTGTGGAACTGCACTGAGCACCAGTTACATGCTGCAAGGGCGTTGTGAGATACAGCGTGGGAAACTGTGCTGTAGAGCTAAGTGATCTGCACCTGGAGGTAGAGCAGAAGTGCTGGTGACGGTGACGATGGTGGTGATGACAACGCTGACGGCGACGACAGGGATAGTAGCTATGCTGATGGTGGTGGTGGTGGTGAACGTGCAGGATGTGTATGCTACCCCTCTGCATCTATTCTCTACTTCTTCATCCTTCCTTGTTCCCTAGAGATTGATCCTCATGGACCGCAGCAGCAGGCTCTCTCGCCCTTTGGTTTCTTTTTGGTTTTAGCCAACAGGAACAATGATGGAAATTCAGAAAGCAAGACGACCGTTGCAGAATTCATTTTCCCACTGTATTTACCTTTCCCATTCCTGTGATGCAGCACCCGACACCACAACTTAGAGGAATTTAATCTGGCTCGTAGTTTCAGGCGGTTTAATCCGTAGTTGACTGAGTGCAAGGCAGAAACATCATGGTGGCAGAGCCTGGCAGTGCAAAGCTGCTTAATTCATGGAAGCCAGGAGCAGAGTAGGAGAACAGAGCCACAGAAGGAGAGGTGAGGGACCGGAAGCAGATCGGAAGCAGACCGGAGGGCCACACCTCCAGGACCCGCCCAGCCACACGTGGAGGTACGCTCCACCAATCCCCACAGCAGCTCCAAAGCCAAGCAAGCTGACATGATCAAGCTTAATATTCCATCCCTTGTCAACTTGCAACCTAAACATCTCTCCTTAACCCATACCTATTTTCCAAGTAAACCCAACAATAAGTTAACAATTCTACCTGTCTCGACTCCAGACAGAAATGCCCTACTCCTTTCTCCAAGGGCTCAACAGTTTCGGCATTTTTCAAAAGTTCAAATCAAAGTCTCTTCTGAGACACAAGGGAAACTGTTAGCTGTGGACCTCTGTAAAAATAAAAAACAAGTTACATAATCCCAAGGTAACAATGGGACAGGGTAAGCATTCTCATTCCAAAAGGGATGAATAGTGGAAGAGAAAAGAGTTGGACCAAAGCAAGACTGAAAATCAGCAGGGCAAACACGAAGCCCTGTGGCTCCATGTCTCCATCTGGGCTCACCGTGGTGACGCGTGAGTTCCACCTCCACGGCTACGGCAGCCCATACGGACTCTTTCTTAGGCTGGCTCCACACACACCCTGCAGCCTTTCCTAGCAAATATTTCACTTTTCTAGAACCTTTGGCTTCACAAATTGCCCTCTCCAGGGGTCCTTCTTTTGAAGTCTGGGTTGGGGACTTTCTGATCCAACTTTTGCATTCTTCATGTGTATGAAGCCAGCACCACATTGATGCTGCCAAGGTCTGCCACTAGCATAGGCAGGAGCCAGACCCCTTTGGATCATGGCTTAGAAGCCTCTGAGCAACCGGATGGCTGAGCACGGTGAAATGAATCCCAGAGAACCAATATCTTAGGCAGCCATTCTGGAACAGGGGGCCCAGGGACTGTCTTCTAAAATGAAAGTTTTATACTTTTTCACCTTTGATCCTGTGATAGGTGGGATTTTGCTGATCTCTGAGATGCCCACAAAGAATCTTCTTATCTCTGTATAAAGTGCTTGCTTTCTTTTTAATGGTGCTAATTTATTCAGCCATCATACTTCTTTTGGTCCCAACTTTACATGTATTTTTTTATGGCCAAGATATAAGTTTTTCAAACTTTTATGCTCTTCCTTTTGCCCACCATTCTCACTATAAATGTGGCTAAAAGCAGCTGGCTATATCCGTGCCACAGTCTAAATGTTAAGTTTTTTTTAGTGGGGGGACTGGGAATCAAACTCGTGGCCCTGTGCTTGCCAGGCAGGTGCTGTGCCCTGAGCTATAACCCTGGCCCTGTTGAACTGCTTTGAAATTTTCTCTGCCATAGCACCCGTGACCCTTCATCTTAATCCGTGACCCTTAATCTTAATCTCTGGCCAAGTTTCAGGACATGGAGAAGATATAGGAAAATGTTTCTGCTAGAGTACAACGTATAGGGCCGGTGGTCCAAGGCCAATGGAGTCCTTTTTCCCAACCAAAACCTCCTGAGCCTGGTCTTTACTGTCTCCATTCTTATCAGAAGGTCTCCTGGGTTCTGATCAGAACCATTTATCAGGCTCTGCTTATAGCATTCTAGAACTTTCTAGTCTATGTTGCCAACCTTTACGAAGACCTCCTACAAACCAGTTCCAAAGTTTTCTGAACAACATGATCAGGTATACTTACAATAATGAGTCCACTTCTCAGAAACTAATTTTCTGTATTAGGCAGCTTTTCCATTGCTAGGACACAATACTTGATACCCACAACTAAAAGAGGAGGAGTTTAATTTGGCTCAAGCTTTGAGGATTCAGCCCATGGTCTGCCGGCTCCAAGGTGGGAACGTCACAGCAGACGGGCACGGTAGAACAAATCTGCTCAGTTCACAGTGGCCGGGAAGCAGAACAGGGGAACAGTGTCCGAGTGAAAGTGGCAAGAGACCAGAGACAGACTCCAAGGTCAGATTTCCACAGCCCACTCAGACACACCCCAGAGCATCTTCAGCACCCCCCGGGCAGCTCTCAAGCCACTCAAGTTGACACAAGCAAACTCAGCTGTACACCCAGAGTATCCTTGCTGGTCTTCAGTTTGTGTTTAAAATGTCACAGCTCCTGTCTTCCGGCCCTGGAGCTCCTGCAGCTTCCTAGTAAGCACTCCTTTCCTTGCCTCTCTGGCCCAGAGCGGGAGTGGCTTCCTGCGGGTCCCAGTCCCAGGGGTCGTCACCAGTAAATTCCCTCAATCCCATTCTCACCATTTTAAAAAGCTCTCCCCAGCTGCGTCTTTTCAGCCCTTCTTCGGGCTTGTAGGTAAGAGCCGGACAGATCAGTGATGACAGTGCTGCCAACCACGATAACGGTGGCAGAGACTTTGTTCCCAGCAGGCGGTCTGGGACACTAATAAACTCAGGCAAAGACGCTGCAGAAGCTCGGCAGAGATGAGCAAGACCCGTTGTGTTAGCTATCCACGGCTGTGCAGCAAGCTACCTGAAACCCAGTGGCTTAAAACAATGATCATTTATTATTTCTTATCCTTTGGCGGGTCAGGAATTCAATAGGCGCAGCAGAGTTTCGTGTTTCTACTTGGTCTTCCAGGCCTCCGTGAGAAGCTTGCAGGGCAGATGACCTCCGCTGATGGCTGCTTCCGGGAGTGAGAAGCCACGCTGCCCCCAGGAGTCAGGCAGGGTCACTTCTGCGTGTTTACTGCTTGAGGTTGTAGCGAAGGGTCACCCGGCCAGCCTCCAGGTGGGGATGTCGGTGTCACAGCGTGGGGCGTGCACTCACAGGACTGCAGACCTGCCCTGGCTTCCACAGGGGTCTTCCTGCTCACGCAGAGGCGACTGCAGAGCAGGGTCTGAAGATGACAGCACCCCGAGTGGGAAGGAGCACAGGTCTCTGAGTCACCCCGGGGGTGCCACCCAATCATGTTCGACCCGTGGGAGTGTGACAAACTAGGAGTGTGTCAGTCCTTTGACATTCGGTGATTGCCGCAAGAGTGGAATCCTGAAACTCTGAGTCAGCGCTGACGGCACACGCAGGACAGCAGCTGAGGCCCAGGGAGAGTGACCACGCTCCCCTCCCACCCGGGTATCAGGGAGCAGCGCGCTCCCTGGGCCTCCAGCCAACAGCACTGTGCTTAGAGGACTCGGCCCGTCCAAAGCCGGGGTGGCAGCACACGTTTGTACACCCAGAAGTCTGAGAGGCTGAGGCATGAGGATCCCAAGTTCTAGCCCAGGCTGGGGGACTTAATGAGACCCTCTCTCAAACTAGAAAGGTCTGGGGTGTAGCTCGGTGCGAAGGTCCTGGGTTCAATCCTTAGTACTTGAGAAGAAAGAAAAAGGACTTGGCCTGGCCACGGGGTGGGAATCGTGGGTGTGAGCGGAAGCAGGGTAGTCCAGCCCTCATCTGCAGATTGGGAGCCGAGGCGGCCGTGCTGGAATGACCGGCAGGCGCGAGACGCTGTCTGGCGGAGAGCACTGGCTTCCTGGCCGTGCCAATAAAAAGCCTGGTAACGTCCGTCATGTGATATTTCGAGCTGACACTTTCATAAGGACCCGGTCTGCGGAGGGTTTTGCAGGGCTCGGAGGAGCTCATCCCTCATTCTTCTCCTCCCCGCCTTCTGTGATTAAACAACACCCACAGTACTCAACGTGGCTGACAGAACGCAGTTTGAAAAGATTTTTATTTTGAGATAACTCCAACACAACAATAATTCCTATAATAACGGCTTAATCATAACTTCAACAAATGCCTTTTTTTCTGACGTATTTGGGTATAAGTCGTACACTCCCTGCCTGTTGACCCCAAGTTCTTCAGTCACAGTACGTTTCCTAAAAATGGCAAAATTTTCACATACCCAGAGCACAGCGGCCCACCCAGTGAATTTACAAAGTCCGACCAGATTTTCCTCCGATCTACCGCCCGCATTTCTGATACCGTTAGTGCTGGGACTCAGCCACGGACCCAGCAGCGGCCGCCCGAGAGTCTCCATCGTCTTCATTTCTCTGGAGCCTGTCTGTCCCCACAGCCCCTCCGGGCTTCTCACGACACCGATGCTTTTGAAGGATGCAGCGCTGACTCCCGCCGCCCCGTGGAGACGCCCATTCCAACTGGGGCCGGGGCAGCAAACAGCCGGCTCACCTGCGGGAGAGCGGGACGCGGGGACCTCCGAGCCGCCCCCTCGCTTTTTCCTCCAGCCCTGGTTGCTGGATGCAGGAACACACTTTGGTCTGATTTGCTCTGTGAGGTTTGTCTTTTCTATCGTACGGGTGCTGAGTCTCGGCCATGCACACCACCATCAGCCGGACCCACACGCTGGGCAGTTTCACCCAATGAGCCGGGTCCCCCGCAGCCTGTCCCTTCCCTCCTTGCCCCTGTGAGGTTCGCCCCGCTCCCCCCAGCCCCTGCAGACCCTGGGCTGCTTTCTGTCCTGCTTTGCCTCTCTCAGCTGGTCATGTGTGGGGAATGATATTTTCGCAGCCTTTCTGTACCTGGCTCTCTTGCTCAGTGAATGCATTTGGAGTTATTCAGGTCATTGCCTGCATTAGGGCTCAGTTCCTTTTCCTGGCTGCATGGTATTCCTTGCCAGAATGTCTTATGGGACATCCGTTAGCTCATGATCTCAAGGACATTTATGCCGCGTTCGGTTGGGAGAGATTCTGCATGGAGCTGTTATAAACACTCCCACGTAGGCATCTGTGGGGATTTCTGCTTTGGTTTCTCCTGGGCGACTGGGAGAAAGATTTCCAGGCATCTGTGTGGCCTTTCTCACGCCGGCAGGGTTTAGTCCTTGGGGTGGGGCGGGTCAGCCCCCGACCCTCTTTCCAAGGCCTGTCTTCTTTCCACACTTTTTGGTTCACTGTCTGTCCGAATTTTTATTCAGTTGTTTTCTGATTACTGAATTTGAGTGCCTTTTTACATGTTCTGGGCAAATTCTTTACCTGTTATGTGTTTTGCAAATATTGATCCCTCCCTGTTGGTGGATTTTCTCTTCACTTTAAAAATCATTTCTTTGTAAGAGCAGATGTACTTAATTTTGAAGTCAAATTCATTAAATTTTTTCTTTCATATGTTGTGTTTTTGGAGTCACATTTTTAAAATGTGTGTCTTCACACGAGGCTTTTTTCTGAAAGTTTTGCACGCTCACCGTTGGGTCTGTACCCGCTTTGAGCCTGCTGTTGCAGTTTGTGAGGTGCAGACCAAGGCTGCGCGCGCGTGTACCCTTGGCCGTTTGGTCGTTGCTGTTTCCCTGCAAAGATAATATCAACTCCAGAAAGCATCCTGAAAATGCCTTCAGCTGAAAGATGCATGAAAAACAGCCGATGCACGAAGCCAGGCTCCTCCCTTTCTTTGCAGCGCTGGGGACCGAGCCCAGGGCCTCCCACAGGCGAGGGGGCGCTCTACAGCCCAGCTGCGCCCGCCCGCTCACGTGTGAGCCAGAAGATTTAACTGTTGCGTCGGCGAGGGCTCTCGGGGGGAACGGAATTGACGGCGGATCACTGGGGATTTACTGGGGGGCTCGCGGACCGGGCAGGGCGGCCCACGGCGGTCACCCGTGCCCCAGAGAGCCACAGAACCCGGGAACTGCCCAGCCCGAGAGCGGGCAGCCGCAGAGCGAGACGGGCCAGGGACGCACCCTGCCGGGGGCTGAAAGCCTGCGGCTCGCGGAGAGTGGCGGTGCGCGTCCCTGTTCACGTCCCCGTGCGCGGCCGCGGAGGCGGAGTCCGCGCCTGCAGGTGATGGCTGTGCAGCAGCCGCCCCAGCTCAACTTTTCAAGAGCCACCAACTTCCTCCTCCTTCCCGTCATTGTCCCGGAGCTGCTGCCTATTGGTTGCCGCCGCGCACACGGGGTGGGGCTTCTCCCTGGGTTTGCTGGCCCGCCTGCCAATCACCTCCGGACCACCCATCGATGTGCCTCACTGACCTGTGAGGACCCCGGGTCTAGTTCAGCGGAAGGCAGCTATCCTAGACGGAAGGTGACTGCAGGAGCTGCTGAAAGCGGTGGAAACCTGACAGCCGGGTCCGGGCAGGTGCTGAGCTCCTGCGCTCCCTGCTGCCCAAGCTAGTTGAATTTCTGGTAGTTTTTTGAGCTTTAAAAAGCAGGATTCTGGGCAAACGAAGGCGGGGAAATCCCCTGGGTGCTTGGGGCAGGGGGTGCAGGGAGGGCAGGAAGCTGAGGGGCGGAGACAGCAACGAGGGGGCCACCTTCTTTGGGAAGGCAGCTCGAATTAAAAAATCAAACCCTAATGTGCGTCAAACTCTAATTTAGAGCCCCAGCCCCGCGCCAGTCCAGCTGGGGGCAGCGGGGAACCGCTTCGCCCCTCGGATTGCCTCAAGCTCCCCGTCTTACAGGCTTTCATCGCGACCAACGAAAATAAGAAATCCCTGCCAAACGCTGAGGTCACAGGGCTGGTGTGCGGTGCGCGCTTCAAAAATGCCAGCTCTTTTCCTGGTTATTCGGTATGGTTTTTTTTTTTGCAGCACTGGGGATCGAACTCACAACCTCGTACCTGACAG
>RJWM01005634.1:0-79843 GCA_004363535.1 Dasyprocta punctata
TTTTTTTTTTTGAGGCAGGGTCGCACTATGTAGCTCAGGCCGGCCTCGAACTCACAACGCTCCGCCTACCTCAGCCTCCCGAGTGCTGGGATTAAAGGCGTGCGCCACCACGCCCGGCTTTTGATTGTTTTTTTAATCTTTTTTTTTTTTTTTTTTGGGTACCGGGGATTGAACTCACAACCTTGCACTTGCCAGGCAGGTTCTTATGCCACGGAACTAAATCTCCAGCCTATCAACTTTTTATCTTGAAATAATTTTGGACTTAAAAGTTGCAAAACAGCATAGAGTTCATTTATACCCTTTAACCTACTTCTTTTAGTAGTGACAACTAAAATAACACAGTACAGTGATTAAAACAAGGGATCAAACTCACAACCTCACGCTTGCCAGGCTGGTGCTTACGCCAAAAAAAGAAATTCAAAAAGACTAGTGCTATAAAATGAACTGTAGGCCCCGATTGGATGTCTCTGATTTTTCCCTTAATGTCCTTTTTTTGGTTTCAGGATCCAGTCCTTTAGTTACTGTGGAAGCTGCCCATGACATTTTATCTGTCCTCCTTGGGTGCAGTACTGGGTATTGAACCCGAGGCCTTTGCACTGAGCTACATCCTTAGCCCTTATTTATTTTTTTTATTTTTATTTTTTTTTGGGCGGCACTGGGCATCAAACTCATAACTTTGTGCCTGCCAGACAGGCATGTAAGCCACTGAGCCAAACTCCTGGCCCTAGTTTTTTGAGGCAGGGTCGCACTATGTAGCTCAGGCTGGCCTTGCGCTCGAGTTGTAGCCCAAGCTGGCCTTGAACTCACAAGGCTCCTACCTCAGCCTTCTGAATGCTGGGGTTAAAGGTGTGTGCCTCCACACCCGGCTCCCCTTTTTCATTAATTTACTTATTTTTGTTTTGAGATAGGGTCATATTAAATTGCCCAGGCTGAGGATGAACGTGAAATCATGCTGCCTCAGTCTGAGTGCTAGGATTACAGGTGAACACTACCATTCCTGGCTTTCATTTTATGATGTTGATACTTGTTTTTTGTTTTTGTTTTTTGCGGCACTGGGGATTGAACTCACAACCTCACACCTGCCAGGGCAGGCGCTTAAGCCACTGAGCCAAACTCCCAGCCCTGGTTTTTTGAGGCAGGGTCGCACTATGTCGCTCAGGCTGGCCTTGCGCTTGCGTTGTAGCCCAAGCCGGCCTCGAACTCAACGCTCCTCCTACCTCAGCCTCCCGAGTGCTGGGATTAAAGGTGTGCGCCACCACGCCCGGCTGATGTTGGTATTTTTGATGAGATCTGGTCAGTTATTTTGTATGTCTCCGAGTTTGTCTCAGGAGACATTTTGGAGAAGAGTACCAGAGAATTGAAGGTGTGTCATTTTTATTTTTATTTTAAAAATTATTTATTTTTTGAGGCAATGTCTCGATTTGTAGTCCAGGCTGTCTTCAAATTTAAGCAGTCCTCCTGCCTCAGGCTTCTGAGTGCTGGCATTACAGGTATGTGCCGTGCTGTGTCTTTTTTTTTTTTTTTTTTTTGCGGCACCGGGATTGAACTCACAACCTCGTGCCTGCCAGAGCAGGCGCTTAAGGCACTGAGCCAAACTCCCAGCCCTAGTTTTTTTTGAGGCAGGGTCACACTATGCTGTGTCATTTTTAATGCGTCGCATTTGGAGGTGGACATGAGGTGCTATGTCCTATTTCTGGGGATTATTGATTATTGGTTAAGAATATTTCTTTTTCTCTTTCTTTTCTTCCTTTCTTTCTTTTCTTTTTTTTGAGGCACCGGGCATCAAACTCACAACCTCATGCCTGCCAGACAGGCACTTAAGCCACTGAGCCAAACTCCCGGCTCTAGGTTTTTGAGACAGGGTCGCACTATGTAGCTCAGGCTGGCCTTGTGCTTGTGTTGCAGCCCAAGCCGTCCTTGAACTCACAATGTTCCTCCTACCTCAGCCTCCCGAGTGCTGGGATTAAAGGTGTGCACCTCCATACCCGGCTGAGTATTTCTTTTTTTTATTTTTTGGTACCTGGGATCCAACTCAGGACCTTGTGCTTGCCACACAGGTGCTTATGCTGCTGAGTAGACTCCCCAGCCTGGTTAAGAGTATTTCTTTCTTTTTTTTTTTTTTTTTGGTTACTGGGGCTCAAACTGACAGCCTCGCACCTGCCAGGCAGGCACTTACGCCACTGAGCTAAAATGCCTGGCAGTAGTATCCCTTTATGTATGCTTCTTTACTCTTCCCATTGTAATTGATTATATATAGTTCATGGTCCTGGGGCTCAAACTCCTGAGCTTTATCCCCAATCCCCAACTCCACTTTAACATTTAACATTTTTTTTTTTAAGTTGCTCAGGCTGGCCTTGAAATTTACAATCTCCCTATTTTAGCCGTCCAGTTAGCTGGGGATTACAGGTTGCTGTGTAATTGATAAATACCTTGAAGATGATACTTGACTGTTAATACCCTATTTGTCCTTAAACTGGTGTTAGTATCTCTAGAGTTACACTGGTGTTAGTATCCATAGAGTTACATATTTCTCATATTCCTTCTCTGTTTATTAATTGGAATTTCGGAGACAACTCTAATGGTGTTCTGGTTCCTTTCTTAGCACCGGGGGCTCAGCAGTTCTGCTTCTTGCTTTCCACTCGAGCTGGGGGCCTTGGGATCAATTTGGCCACTGCTGACACAGTTATTATATATGACTCTGACTGGAACCCTCATAATGACATCCAGGTGAGCAGAGGGAGCAATCTGGGGAGATGGTAACTTACTAGAGATATAGTTTCTCTATGAGGGCTCTACCTTCTGAAACTAGTTCGATTGAGAAACAACAGACTCCTTTTTTTTTTTTTTTAAAGCCCCTGGACCTTTGCACTGTTTCTTTAAAAAAAAAAAAAGTTCTAAAATTTTGAGATAGGAGTTGGGCATGGTGGTACATGCCTATAATCCTAGCACTTGGGAGGCTGAGACAGGAGAATTGCCATGAGTTCAAGGTCAACCTGGACTACATAGCAAGACGCTGTCTCAACAAAACAAATGAAAATAAACCATTTTTTTAGGTAGGGTCTCACTAAGTTGCTCAGACTGCTCTTGAACTTGTGGTCCTCCTGGCTCAGCCTCTTAAGAATCTGGGATTTAGCTTTAATCCCAGCACTCGGAAGGCTGAGGTAGGAGGAGCATTGTGAGTTCGAGGCTGGCTTGGGCTACAACGCAAATGCAAGGCTGGCCTGAGCTACATAGTGCAACCCTGCCTCAAAAAAACTAGGGCTGGGAGTTTGGCTTAGTGGCTTGAGCGCCTATCTGGCAGGCATGAGGTTGTGAGTTTGATCCCCAGTGCCGCAAAAAAACAAAAACAAAATCTGGGATTTGGACTGGGGATTTAGCTCAGAGGCTCAAGCGCTTGCCCTAGTAAGCTCCAGGTTGTGAGTTCAATCCATGGTATCAAAAAAAAAAAAACAAAAAACAAAAAACGAATCTGGGATTACAGGCATATTGAACAGATTTTTGTCTTTTATATAAACCTCAAAGAGTTTGGGTTAGCACTGACTGTATTTTGGTTAATGTCAGTAAAGGTTGGTGTTTAGGGCACGGGTGGAAAAGGAAGTTTCCTATGAAGGCAAGTGGCAGCCCTGATCTTATACTGGGTTTAACTCATGTGAGAGGCAAGGCAGGCATGGTAGCCCGATAATATGGTTTCTGATTATTTCTTGCTCAACGCCAGGCCTTTAGCAGAGCTCACCGTATTGGACAAAATAAGAAGGTTATGATCTACAGATTTGTGACCCGTGCATCAGTGGAGGAGCGCATTACACAGGTGGCAAAGAAGAAGATGATGCTGACTCATCTAGTAGTGCGGCCTGGGTTGGGATCCAAGACTGGATCTATGTCCAAGCAGGAGCTTGATGATATCCTCAAATTTGGTACTGAGGAACTGTTCAAGGATGAAGCCACAGATGGAGGTGAGTGAGTCAGGGACTTCAGTTTCTGGGTGGGACTTGGCTTTTCAGAGACCAAGGAGTATCTTTGATACTGGGGGTCCTATGGGACCTGCTTTTCCTACTGCTGCTGAAGCTGACTTTGGGTTATGGGCCTTTGATTCTCTATAGGAGGAGACAACAAAGAAGGAGAAGATAGCAGCGTTATCCATTATGATGATAAGGCCATTGAACGACTGTTGGACCGCAACCAGGATGAGACTGAAGACACAGAATTGCAGGGCATGAATGAATATTTGAGCTCATTCAAAGTGGCTCAGTATGTTGTTCGAGAAGAAGAAATGGGGGTGAGTATGCATCCAAGGCAGTGCTGTGTTTGGTGATTGATCTACAAATTGGAATTAAAACCAAGGTGGTGTTGGAGACTGAAGGAAAACACTGTAAGTAAATCAGTACATTGAAGAGTACTTGAAAACAAAGGATGTAATGTGACTACTCATGTTCTCTTTGCCTTGCCCATCAGGAAATATACAGCAAAATTTCACAGTCAACTTGGCCAGAATTTAATTTTCTCTTGTGTATTTTATTCTACAAAGAAAAGTCTGGGAAAAAGCACAAGGGAACATAAATACTTAGATAAGGTATCTCTGTGTTTTTTTTTTTTTTATGGTTTTTTGAGATAGGGTCTCACTTTGTAGTTCAGGCTGGCCTTGAACTCACTGTGTAGTCCAGGTTGGCCTCAAACTCATGGTGATCCTCGTGCCTCAGCCTTTCAAGTGCTGGGATTACAGGCGTGTGGCTGTGTTTCTTTGTTTTTTTTTTTTTTTTTTTTTTTTTTTTGTGGCACTGGGGATCAAACTCACAGCCTTGCGCCTGCCAGACAGGTGCTTAAGCCACTGAGCCAAACTCCCAGCCCTCGTTTTTTATTTTATTTTTTTGCGGCACTGGGGATTGAACTCACAAGCTCGTGCCTGCCAGACAGGCACTTAAGTCACTGAGCCAAATTCCCGGCTCTGGTTTTTGAGGCAGGGTCACACTGGGTAGCTCAGGCCGGCCTTGTGCTCGCTTTGTAGCCCAAGCTGGCCTCAAACTCATAATGCTCCTCCTACCTCAGCCTCCCGAGTGCTGGGATTAAAGGCATGCGCCACCACGCCTGGCTCCAGCCCTAGTTTTTTGAGGCAGGGTCACACTATGTAGCTAGGGCCGGCTTTGCGCTTGCATTATAGCCCAAGTCAGCCTTGAACTCACAATGCTCCTCCTACCTCAGCCTTGCGAGTGCTGGGTTTAAAGGCGTGCACCACCATGCCCAGCTCTGGCTCTGTTTCTTTTCTTTTCTTTTTTTTTTTTTTTTTTTGCGGAACCGGGGACCGAACTCATAGCCTCACGCCTGCCAGACAGGCGCTTAAGCCACTGAGCCAAACTCCCAGCCCTAGTTTTTTTGAGGCAGGGTCGCACTGCCTAGCTCAGGCCGGCCCTGCATTCGCGTTGTAGCCCAAGCGGGTCTCGAACTCACAACACTCCACCTACCTCAGCCTCCCGAGTACTGGGATTAAAGGCGTGGGCCACCACGCCCGGCTATGGCTCTGTTTCTAAAAGATCAGAATTGCTTGCCTTTTTTGTCTCCTTTTTCTTGATCTTTACAGTAAAACAAAAATGCTTTCTTTTTCCCCAAATAATATAGAGGGGTATAAAATGAAAATGAAAATTTGCTTGCTGGGTGTGGTGGCACACACCTGTGATCCTAGCACCTGGGAGGCTGAGGCAGAAGGATTGCTGTGAGTTTGAGGCCAACCTGGGGTATAAAGTGAGTTAAAGGCCAGCTTGAACTGCATAGTGAAACCCTGTCTCAAAAAGACCAAAAAAAAAAAAAAAACATAAAATAAAATAAAAATAAATAAATAAATAAAAATTTGCTTTTTCTGCTGGCCACCTTTAAGTGACTTGGCACAGGGACCTTTGAATTGGCTTAGCTTTCTGGTGGTGTTTGTCATTTTTTCCTTATCCTTCCAGCTCAGAATCACCCCTTGGCTGTGTTTCATGGGTAATGTGGCTGTTCTTTGTGTGTGTAGAGGTGATGCTTCTGGTCATAGATTATGTGTACCTGGCTGGGAAATCGGGTGTAGTCTATATGCCAGCAGTTCCCTACTGGTATGAGACCCCATTCTTTTCAGCAGCAGCGAGTGTTACAGATTATTTTTTTCTCTAGTGTTGGGGATTGAACCCCAGGGCCTTCATACTGAGCTGTGTTGCCAATAGCTGCTCTCCTCCCCCTCCTTTTTTTTTTGTTTTTGTTTTTATTTTGGTACCAGAGATCAAACTCACAACCACGTGCCTGCCAGGCAGGCACTTATGCCACTGAGCTAAATCTACCCAGCCCTATTTTTTGAGACAGGGTCTTATTATGCAGTTGAGGCTGACCCTGAATTCACTTTGTAGCCTAGGCTGGTCTTAAACTCACAACGATCCTCCTGCCTCAGCCTCAGCCTCTGGAGTGCTGGGATTACAGGCATGCGCCACCATGCCCGGCTCCTCCCCTTTGTTTTTACATTTCGAGATAAGGTCTTGCTGAGTTGCCCAGGCCCGCCTCAAATTTGGAATTCTTTTGTCTCAACCTCCCAGAGTGCTGGGATTATGGGTGTGCACTACCATAAGATTTTTTTTTTTTTTTTTTTTTTGAGACAGGGTCTCACTGTAGTTCAGGCTGGCCTTGAACTCACTGTGTAGTCCAGGCTGGCCTCAAACTCATTGCAATCCTCCTGTTTTAGCCTGCTGAGTGCTGGGATTACAGGCATATGCCACCATACCCAGCTGCCCTGCCATAAGATATTTTTAAGTTTTATTTTTTTGGATAGAAATTGATATATGTTAGCTTTCCTTTAATGTCCAAAATGCCTAATGTAATCAACCTAAAAGGCAGGGTTCTTTTGACTCAGCAGCTTGAGTCAGTAGGCCTTATTTCTTTTGGGCCTGTGCAAGACAGCATGTGGTGGGGAGCATGTTGTGGAAGAAGCTGCTCACTTGGGGCAGCAAGGAAACAGAGACAGAAAGGGACTGGGGTCCCAGCATTCCCTTCACAGGGACAGCCCTGGAGACCTTACTTCCTCCCACTAGGCCCACCTCTTACAGATTCTACTTCTCAGTGCCCCAGGCTGGCAATGAAGCCGTTTGTAGACATCACAGCAGCGTGTTCCATGCTGGTCCAAAGGTAGCTCTTTCCTCTCTGTTCTCTATCTAGTTTTCTTACTTGGGATGACTAAGGCTTTTAGTTTTTTGTATGTCTTTCCGAAAATACTTCATGTGCATACATAGTACACACATTCAAATAAACGTGTGCATATACATAGTGTACACACAGTATATGCGTGCAAATAATTAATTTCTTTTTAAACACAAAAATTACTTATTTAGTGATTCTTCAGATTGAACCCAGGGCTTCTTGCATGCTAAGCAAGTGTTCTATCACTGAACTACACCTCTAGCCTGTTTTATTTTTTTGAGATCAGGTCTTACTAAGTTGCATAGTCTGACTTTGAAGTTGTGATCCCCCTACCTCAGTCTCCCGAGTGGCTGGGGTTGTAGATGTGTACATCTGCACTTAGCTAAAAATAATTTCTTACACTTATAAGGTTGTCTACCTTGCTTTTGTCTCTTTCATGTCTCTTGGGGCTGTGGTTCAAGTTAGAACATGAAGAGCCCTTGTGGGGAAGTACAGTTTGAGTGTCCCTTATCTGAAATGCCTAGAACCAGAGGTGTTCATATTTGGGAATTTTTTTCATTTAGTCTTTACCAATTAAGTACCCCAGTAAAAAAATTGCTTTTTGTTTGTTTTTGTTTTTTTGAGACAGGTTGGCCTTGAACTTGCAGCAGTCTTTCTGCTTCAGCCTCCGAACTTCTGGGTGCATGCCATTATGCCCAGTTCAGTACAAAAATTGAAATTTTAAAACTTCCTGTGGTTGATACCATGCTCAAAAGGAATTTTTAAACCCCCCCTCCCCCCCATATTGGAGATTAAACTCAGGGCATTTTTACTGAGCTACATCCTCAGTACTTTTTATTTTTTGAGACTGGTCTTGGTGGGCTTGAGCTTGTGCTCTTCCCACCTCCACTCTCCAGAGTATTGGAATTATAGGCTTGTGGGACTACATTTGACAATTTTTGAAGCATTTAAAAACTTTCAGAGCATTTTGCATTTCAGATTAGGAATGCTTAACTTGTACTCAATTTGTGCTCAGTTTGTTTAGTTGCATAATAATGGACATTTAGATTTTTCTTGTTTGTTTTAGTTTTGATTTTTGAGACTAGGTCTCATTATATAGTTTAGATTGGCCTTGAACTCATTATGTAGTCTAGGCTGGTATCAACCTTGCAGCTTTCTGCCTCAGGCTCTTCAGTGCTAGGATTACAGTCATGTGCCATCACACTAGGCTAGGTTGTTTATTGTTAATTCAGTAAAGTGATTGTTTATTGAATTAAGCCGTGTCTTAATTCTTTGAAGGATTTGGATTCAATCGATGGTCCTGAAGATATCTCAGAAAATATGTAACATAAGATTTTCAGTTTCTTTGCAGATAGTTTGTAAACTTACATGGATCATGAAGATCAGGAGGGTTTCTGACCTGTTTTGCCTATATGAAGATCTTTCACAGTGTTTTAAAAGCCCCTCTATTCTGCTTGCTGAGGTGCTAACCTTTTTATTCCTTTTGCTGTCTCCCAACTGGATGTGCACCAGTACAGAGGGTTAGAAGAAAGCACAGTGTGTTCATCTTCTCATAATACTCCGTTTTATATTTTTCCTTAGTTCTGGCGGCTGCTAATCTACACATTGTAACGAGGAGCCATTTCCTGTTGATTACATTTCTTCTAAATTCTTAGGTCCAGACAGGCACATGGAGTATTTTAGTGTCCACTTACGCAGAGGAGCTAGCAGAATGGGAATTGTGAGGGCCAAGGGTAGCGGGTGGTGTTGACTTCAGCACCCCTGAGTCCTGGCCCTCCATCTGCCCCAGGAGGAAGAAGAGGTAGAACGGGAAATCATAAAACAGGAAGAAAGTGTGGATCCTGACTACTGGGAGAAATTGCTGCGGCACCATTATGAGCAGCAGCAAGAAGATCTAGCCCGAAATCTGGGCAAAGGAAAAAGAATCCGTAAACAGGTCAACTACAATGATGGCTCGCAGGAGGACCGAGGTGTGTGTGGCCGGCCCCGCCCCCCACCCATGGGCCGTTCCACTAGAGCAGTGGGCCCCGCTCATCTGCCCTCTCTCCCTCCAGATTGGCAGGACGACCAGTCCGACAACCAGTCCGATTACTCAGTGGCCTCAGAGGAAGGTGATGAAGACTTTGATGAACGCTCAGAAGGTGAGAGCTCAGCTCTTCTACCGACCTTGTAAAAATTGCTTTGTTTCTACTACCCTATCAGTGTCACTCATTCATACTTTTCTTCCTGCAGCTCCCCGCAGGCCCAGTCGCAAGGGCCTGCGGAATGATAAAGATAAGCCATTGCCTCCTCTGTTGGCCCGAGTTGGTGGGAATATTGAAGTAAGTAACCATTCAATTCTGAAGTGGAGCTGGGGGTGTCAGATCCTGGGGCTTTGGTAGAGAGAGATTGCTCTCTCTCACATAGGTGCCTTTTTCTCCTAGGTACTTGGTTTTAATGCTCGTCAACGAAAAGCTTTTCTTAATGCAATTATGCGATATGGAATGCCACCTCAGGATGCTTTTACTACTCAGTGGCTTGTGAGAGATCTTCGAGGCAAGTCAGAAAAAGAGTTCAAGTAAGTTGGGGGTTGGGGCAACTGATCTTAGTACAAGGGCTTCTACGGTGTGGTCGTTCCACAGCATTTGTCCAGGCTGTGCAGGGAAAGGACTTTTTGCTCTGTTGATGTGGGTTGTAAAGCTGTTAGTAATGAGAGTTGTGGTCCTTGCTTCTCTGGACCTGGCATGGGGTGGGTCTGGAGACTGGCTTTCACTGCAATGTGGCCTTTTTCTCAGGGAAGAGCCATAGTCATTGTCTGCAACAGTGCTTAACAAGATGGGAAGGAATCTGATGTGGTAGGAGTTGGCATGGTCTCTGCTTAACTCATTTCTCTACTTCTTTGCCATAGGGCTTATGTGTCTCTCTTCATGAGGCATTTATGTGAGCCTGGGGCAGATGGGGCAGAGACTTTTGCTGATGGTGTGCCCCGAGAAGGCCTATCTCGCCAGCATGTACTTACTAGGATTGGTGTCATGTCCTTGATTCGAAAGAAGGTAAGCCCCAAGGTTTGTCCATTTTTAAAGGTTTCTGGGGAAACTGGCAGTGGTTGGAGTTAGGGTAGGGGGATAGGAAAGCAACCTAGAGCCAAAATTGGATCTTGAACGTTGTGTCACTTGCTACAGGTTCAGGAGTTTGAGCATGTTAATGGGCGCTGGAGCATGCCTGAACTGGCTGAAGTAGAGGAAAACAAGAAAATGTCTCAACCAGGGTCCCCCTCGCCAAAGACTCCAACACCCTCCACTCCAGGGGACACACAACCCAATACCCCTGCACCTGCCCCACCTGCTGGTAAATCTACCTGTCTTGTCATTTTCTGTCCCTTTCTTTGTGTCCTGGCCTATGTTTTGTGCTCCCCTGTGCTCAGCTCTAACAGGGTAGTCTGGCAGGACATACAGCAATTTCCCTCTCAGTTTAGGAGGGCTGTCCTAAGAATAGGGCTGGCTCTTAAAGGCACGAGAGGACAATTTAAGATGAGACAAACTGGGAAGGTATGACCTTCTCTCTGATCTGGGACCTTCCTCCTAATTGCTTGTCTCTTATTGGTCTGCAGAAGATGGGATAAAAATAGAGGAAAATAGCCTCAAAGAAGAAGAGAGCACAGAAGGAGAAAAGGAGGTTAAATCAGCTGCTCCTGAGGCCACTGTTGAGGTGAGAGATGGAAATGACAGGAAGCCATACTGAAGCAAATAGACAAGCCCACTTACCTTTTAGGTGTTGGCCTGTCTGGTTCACCTTTTTTTCCTTTGTGTGCACAGCCCCCGGCCCCTGCCTCAGAGGATGAAAAGGTTCTTGTTGAACCCCTTGAGGGAGAGGAGAAACTGGAGAAGGCAGAGGTGAAGGAGAGAACAGAGGAACCTATGGAGACAGAACCCAAAGGTAACCACATAGTTGAGCACTATAGATTCCTGTGTGAGCCACAGTCATTTCAGGGACTTGCAGTCAAGGTATAGCAGTGTCAGGAGGAAGTGACCCATTGAGGAAGCCTAGACCCTTGCTTCTAAGTTACAGGGTATCCCAGAACTCATCTTTTATGAGTTTTTGTTTTTTTTTTGGTGGCACCGGGGATTGAACTCACAACCTTGCACTTGCCAGGGCAGGCGCTTAAGGCACTGAGCCAAACTCCCGGCCCTTCTTTTATGAGTTTTAACCGTAGAGATTTTGGATAATAGTGTGGGATGAAGGAGAATACTTGCATTAGGTGTGTTCTCAATGGCTTTTCTCTCCAGGTGTGGCTGATGTGGAGAAGGTGGAGGAGAAGTCTGCAATAGATCTGACCCCTATTGTGGTAGAGGACAAAGGTTGGTATTTGGAGAAGCTGCTTGTGGTTTGGAAGGACTGTAAAAGCAGAAGCAGGAACCTTATTTGCTCCTGCTTTGTTTTTCATACCCATATAGATACCTATAACAAGATGAGAGATGCTGTCTGTCTCCACATTGTTAGTGGCAACTTTTTTGGGGTCAGTCTTGCCTATGGGGAAGGCCATGGTGCTGGGTTGCTGCGTGGAGCTGACACTTTTCTCCTGCATATCTTGTAGAAGAGAAGAAAGAGGAAGAAGATAAAAAAGAGGTGATGCTTCAGAATGGAGAGACGCCCAAGGACCTGAGTGATGAGAAGCAGAAGAAAAATATCAAACAGCGTTTCATGTTCAACATTGCAGATGGTGGTTTTACTGGTATGGAAATGAGGGACCTACTGGGAGATAAGATCAGAAGTGAAATTGGGTTCTCATCAGAAACCAGATACAGAGGAAATGCTAGGCTGGTTGTGTGCTCCTCTGGGTTTTCTGTTAAAGAGCCAGGGGCAGGCCATACTAAGGGAGAGGGGAATGGAATAAATAGCTTTGGAATTCTCACAGATGTCTCACAGACTTTTTTTTTCCTTGTGTCTGCCCTTTTCTCCTCAGAGTTGCACTCCCTTTGGCAGAATGAGGAGCGGGCAGCCACAGTCACCAAGAAAACTTATGAAATCTGGCATCGACGGCATGACTACTGGCTGTTAGCTGGCATCATAAAGTATCCTTTACCTGAGGCAAGACGGAAGTTTTGGTGAAGGGTTTTGAGCATGTTTAGTTTGAGGGACTTTTGTTCCTTGTTTTGTTTTTCCTGAGCATTTTTCCAACAGCCACGGCTATGCCCGGTGGCAGGATATCCAGAATGATCCGCGCTATGCCATCCTCAATGAGCCTTTTAAGGGTGAAATGAACCGTGGCAATTTCTTAGAGATCAAGAATAAGTTTCTAGCTCGAAGGTTCAAGGTGAGCAGGATGAGAGGAGTGTGGTGTTTGAGTGATGGATTTGAAAGTCCAGAAGGTTTTGCAGAGGAGGGAGTCTGTTTTTTCCAACTGCTCTATTAGACCCTTCGTATTCTACACAGGGCTTTGCTTCCAGGTAACTTTACTATTAGCAGTGAAGACAGACTTAAGAATTCATTAGCTGTACAAGAGCTTCAGGTGACTGTGTGCCTCGTGAGTGACACAGACTAGTGCCTGGGTTTAATGGGGGAATGCTGTAGTCTGGAGTGTTCAGGAGAGAGGGAATAAATCACATACCTGAGGAGGTAGCGCTGCTAGTAGGCTGGTGGTCTTTTTTTTTCTTGTGTAGATAAGGGTTGGGGTGTATGCAGAGAGGCAGTGTAGAATTAGGGTTCCATTTATAGAATCACAAGGGCTGAGCCTACTGATGGGGTGCTTGGGAATTCATCCAGTATTTTTTGAGGGCACCTTAATGAAGACCATTAAATAAGATCCCTTGAAAATTAAACATGGAACTCGGAAGCTGAAAGTAATTGGGGGAATAAGAAATGTACACTTCAGGTGTTATGGTAGCAAGTATTGACTGGGAAGGGATACAAGGACAGACAGACATATAAAGTACTTGTTTTCAAGGGAAAGAAGTAAATGTGTTACCAGATGTATGCCATTCTGTGTGTTAGAAGGGAGGCTGCTGAAGACCTGAAGATAGTTCTTCAAAGGGAACTGGTGGAGCAAGGAGGGAGCTTATAAATGGCTTTATGGAAAATATAGCACAGAATTAATGTTTTTTTTTTTTTTTTTTTTTTTTTTGTTTTTTGTTTTTTGTTTTTGCGGCACTGGGGATTGAACTCACAGCCTAACGGCAAACGCCTGCCAGACAGGCACTTAAGGCACTTAAGCCACTGAGCCAAACTCCCAGCCCTAGTTTTTTTGAGGCAGGGTCGCATTATGTAGCTCAGGCTGGCCTTGAACTCACAATGCTCCTCCTACCTCAGCCTCCTGAGTGCTGGGCTTAACGGCGTGCGTTACCACGCCCGGCTCAGAATTAAGTTTTGTTTAGTTTTTTGAGACACAGGGTCTTGCTGTGTAGCCCAGCTGGTTTTGAACTCACTATGTAGCCCAGGCTGGCCTCAAACTCCTGGCAGTCCTCCTTAGCCTCCTGAGTGCTAGAATTATAGGTGTGTGCTACCATGCCTGGCTGGAATTAAATTTTTATGAATATGATGGACTGTGGAGTAGAAACAGCTGTTAAACCAGAGGGATTCAGTTGGACAAAAGTGTAGAGGTAGCAAAGCTCAGAGTGTTTGGGAACAACAAATAGTGCAGGTTAGCGCTAGAAAATACTTGTGTTGGGTCATGGAGAGGGAGACGTTAAAAAGAGAAAGGTAAGTACTAGAGGTCAGTAGGTAGGTTCTTAGCACCAGATAAGACAGTTCGGATTTTATCCTGCAGCAAAGGCAGCCATTGAAGGTGTGTGAATAGCATTTTTAAAAATGGTGTTGGAGATGAAATCTAGAGATCCATGCATGGTAGTGAAATGCTCCACCACTGATCCACATCCCTGGCTCATGCAAAGTTTTGATGGGACCAAGGGAAAGGGAAACAGCATCTGTAAAATTATAGCTACCATTCAGTTGTGAGGCATTATGGGCCTAGGTTGTGATACTAGCTGTAGAAGATGAAAATGATAAGTATTGAAGGAAGCAAAGCACCAAAGAATTTCCAGGACTTACTGTAGGAATCAGTTCTTTTCTACTGAAGGTCCTTATAGTGACTATTTCCTGCTCTGTGGGACATAATGGTCTCTTGTAAATACTCATCTTCATCATTGTGTGACAACAGTCATAGGAAACACATAAATGAGTATAGAAGTATTCCTGTAAGACTTCATGGACGTTAAATTTGAATATTATGTGATCTTCATGAAGTAACATGTGGTTGCCTTACTTTGCCTTTTTTTTTTTTTAAGCACTTCGGATTGAACCCAGGAACTTTTCAGTGAGCTACATGCACATCCCTTTGTACACTTTTTTTTTTTTTTTCTCGGCACCAGGGATTGAACTCACAACCTCGCACCTGCCAAACAGGCGCTCAAGCTGCTGAGCCAAACCGCCGGCCCTGGTTTTCTGAGGCAGGGTTGCACTATGTAGCTCAGACCGGCCTTGCGCTCGTGATGTAGCCCAAGCCGGCCTTGAACTCACAACGCTCCGCCGACCTCAGCCTCCCGAGTGCTGGGATTAAAGGCATGTGCCACCACGCCCGGCGTTGTACACTTTTTTTTTGGTGGTACCAGGGATCGAACTCACACCTCACTCCTGCCAGGCAGGCGCTTAGGCCACTGAGCCAAACTCCTGACCCTATTTTTTTCAAGGCAGGGTTGCACTATGTAGTTCAGGCTGGCCTCGCTCACGTTGTAGCCCAAGCTGGCCTTGAACTCATAACACTCCATCTACCTCAGCCTCCCTCACAACGTTCCACCTACCTCAGCCTCCCCCGAGTGCTGGGATTAAAGGCGGACATGGTGGCTTGTTGTAAATAAAAAATTGAGCAGCCAGATGTGCTGGCGCACACCTACAATCCCAGCACATTGGAGGCTGAGGCAGGGGGAGTGCTGTGAGTTCAAGGCCAGCCTGAACTGCATAGTGAGACCCTGTGTCAGTAACAAGATCAAAAATTTTCAAATTTTTAAAAATATTCATTTGAGGCCCCTTCCCGGGGTCACAGTGGGCAGCAAGATGGCGTCTGCCAGCCGGGTTGTCCAGGTAATCAAGCTATTAATAAGGTTCCCTGACAGAAGAGAAAATCCTAAGCCCAGGGTATTCTAAGGGGAGTAAATCGCTGGAGTTGCTGTTGTATCCAGGTCCACCAGACACTGCAGAAATAATAAAAATGCTACCTCAAAAATACAGAAAGAAGCTGGGCATGGTGGCGTACACCTTTAATCCCAGCACTCGGGAGGCTGAGGTAGGAGGAGCGTTGTGAGTTTGAGGCCGGCTTGGGCTACAACGCGAGCGCAAGGCCGACCTGAGCTACACAGTGCGACCCTGTCTCAAAAAACCAGGGCCGGGAGTTTGGCTCAGTGACTTAAGCGCCTGTCTGACAGGCGTGAAGTTGTGAGTTCAGTCCCTGGTGCCGCAAAAAAAAGAAAAAAAAATACAGAAAGAAGCTAGCATCTCAAGAGGAAATGGGGTTTATCCAGTGTAGAGATCTAGAATAGTGACTGTGGCTGCTGTTTGTCATCAGACAAAAGAATTATGTTTATAGTGAAGGACTTCCAAAATGACATGAAAAGTTGTGTATTAACCTTAAATACTCTGCAAAAAGGAAAAAAATACAGAAAATTTAGATGAATGTTTGGATCTTGTAATTTATGTATCTTGGTCAGCTTTTCCACAAGCTTTTACCTAGTTGTTAATATACTTTATACTTATTAAAGTATACATTTGGAAGTATACATTTGTTAGCCTATTAATTTACTCTTGATTTTCAGATAACACCAGTGACAAACTAGGAACAGCACACAATCTCTAGTAAACTAGATTTCCTATGATCTCGCTCTTTCTTTTTTTTTTTTTTTTTTTGCAGCACCGGGAATTGAACTCACAGGCTCGCACCTGCCAGATAGGCGCTTAAGCTGCTGAGCCAAACTCCCGGCCCTGGTTTTTTTGAGGCAGGGTCGCACTGTGTAGCTCAGGCCGGCCTTGTGCTCGCGCTGTAGCCCAAGCCGGCCTCGAACTCACAATGCTCCGCCTACCTCAGCCTCCCGAGTACTGGGATTAAAGGTGTGCGCCACCAAGCCCGGCTGATCTCGCTCTTTCTGATTCTGTTTAGAAATAGAAAAAAACTTACTAGATACAATTAATGCATTGGGGAAGTGGTTTTTCTGAAAGTAGAAGAGGATCGGTAAAATAGCATCAACGTTTTTTCAATCACAAGCTTACTGGAGTAAACTGGCTTAAGCATATCCTACTGTTAATGATAAGTATATAACCAATGACTGAGGTGGAGACCTGGGAGACAATTAAAAAAAGATGTACTTGTAACCTTTATTTAGGAAAAAAAAAACAGCATAAAATGGAAAATAAGAAATCAAAATGAATACAGATAGGAATGTTTCACTAGGAAAAAAATTCATTTGAAACAGAAATGAAAGATATACTCCACAGGTGGCAGTAGGCCAGTGAGAAGAGCTTATGGCTTTATTTTAGCTTTTTTCCAGCCATGTAGAACTGTAAAATCTATCCTTACCTCTTGGGCCATGTAGAAGCCAGGCCATATTTTGCTAACTTCCTGGATTTGATGTACTAAGGAGTAAATGAGACTCCAAAAATCACTGGTGCTTTGAATCTGAGTTACTGAGAAAAATGATCATTTATGAGAACTGGGAACAACTTGGAGAAAAGAATGACAAATTTGATTTTAGATAAATTGTTTGGTGTTTCTCACAAGTCAACACCCCTCTTACTACTATTCCACAACCATACATGGTGGGATCGGAACCGTCAGTGCTGTAGAATTTTGTGACACTTGCAGGAAGAGGTGGGACAGTGTTTTTTTGTTTGTTTTTTTGAGACAGGGTCCAGGCTGATTTTGAACTTACAACAATTCTCTTGCCCTAGCCTCCTGAGTAGTGGGATTCCAAGCATGTGCCACCACACCCAGCTGGGGAGAATGCTTTAAAAGGACGGCAGTGAGCTGGGCATGGTGGCAGATACCTGTAATTCCAGCACTTTAGGAGGCTGAGGCAGGAGGATTGCAAGTTTGAGCCCAGCCTGGGTGCCTTAGTGAGACCTTGCTCCAAACTGTGTTCCCAGTTTGAGAGACCGACATTCAGCCCCAGTACCACAAGAAAAAACAAAAAACAAACACAATAACAAAAATGTATTCAGTGGTACTTCAGTCCATAAGCTTAATTTGTTCCATGGTTCTTGAAAAGATGGGCACATTTGTGTTTGTCACCCGATGCAGAATTCACTAATAAAAACAAAATTTTGCCAATCTGTTTCTGTACCAAATTGTTCACAAACAAAAGCATTTGTGAACCAAGGTACCACTGTACTGTGTATTGTTTTGATGCTAGTGATTGAACCCAGGGCCTTGTGTGTGCTATGAATCAGCTCTGTCAGTGAGCTATACTCAACACAACAAAAATACACTTTTTAATTTTTAAAATTTTTGGAGTATATGTTTGCAGTATGTAGTGATTACATTTATCATGAGTTGGTACATGTATATAACAGATTTTCTTTTTACTTTCCCTTCTCCCTACCTTTTATCTCTTAGTTCCCTTCCCATTTCTAAAAGGGAATCTTTTTGTTTTTGGTACCAGGGATCAAACTCACAACCTCGCGCCTGCCTGGCAGGCGCGTATGCCACTGAGCTAAAACCCCAGCCCTGTTTTTTGAGACAGGGTCTCACTATGCAGTTCAGGCCGAGGGAATGTTTTTTATTTTGCTCTTTAAAATTATTTATACAGCCGGGCGTGGTGGCGCACGCCTTTAATCCCAGCACTCAGGAGGCTGAGGTAGGAGGAGCGTTGTGAGTTCGAGGCCGGCTTGGGCTACAACGTGGAGCGCAAGGCCGGCCTGAGCTACATAGTGCGACCCTGCCTCAAAAAACCAGGGTCGGAAGTTTGGCTCAATGGCTTAAGTGCCTGTCTGGCAGGTGCGAGGCTGTGAGTTCAATCCCTGGTGCCGCAAAAAAAAAAAAAAAAAAAAAAAAAAAAAATTATTTATACTTTGGTTTTCTCATATAAGAGAAACCATACTAAATTTAAGCCTGTGTGTCTGATTTACTTCACTTAACCTTATTGTTTTACAGTGCATCCATCTTCCTATAAATGACTCAAATTTATCCTTCTTCATGTCAATGGAATACTCCATAAGTACCATATTTTCTATATCCAGTCATCTGTTTATGCACATATAGGCTGTTTTCATGATTTACCTACAGTAGGTATCATTGTAATATGCTATGTATGTTTAACTCTTAAAGGAAGATGCCTAGAAAGGGAAGAACTGGGTTGAATGGAATTTAGTATTTTTAGGTGTTTCCCTACAGGTTTCCATAGTGGTTGTACTAGTTTACATTCCCACCAATGATGTAGAAATATCTTGCCAGCATTTGTTGTGATTTTTATTTTATTTTATTTTATTTTTGTGGCACCGGGGATCGAACTCACAACCTCGCACCTGCCAGGGCAGGCGCTTAAGCCGCTGAGCCAAACTCCCGGCCCTGGTTTTTTGAGGCAGGGTCGCACTATGTAGCTCAGGCCGGCCTTGCGCTCACGTTGTAGCCCAAGCCGGCCTCGGACTCACAACGCTCCTCCTACCTCAGCTTCACAAGTGCTGGGATTAAAGGCGTGGGCCACCACACCCGGCTTGTGATTTTTATATTTTATTTTATTTTATTTTATTTTTTGTGGCACCGGGGATTGAACTCATAACCTCGCACCTGCCAGGGCAGGCACTTAATCCACTGAGCCAAACTCCCAGCCCCATGGCTGCTTTATTACTGTAGATTTGTAATATAATATGTTAGTGCATGGTTTTGTTTTTTTTTGTTTTTGTACTGGGAATACAACTCAGGACTTTGTGCTTACCAGGCAGGCGCTGTGCCTGGCCTTGTAATACACTGTAAAACTCAGAATCATGATGGCATCTGGTTTACTCTTATTACCCAGGTTTGCTTTTACTATTTTGGGTCTCTTCTGGGTCCATTATGATTTTATTTTGTTTTTTTGAGCAGGGTCTTGCTGTGTAATCCAGGCTGGCTTTGGCTTTTTAATTTTTTAGTTCTGTGGACTGACCTCCCACTTTTTAGACAAGTGCTGTACCACTGAGCTAACCCCAGCCCCTCCAAGGCTGGCTTTGAACTTACCATGTAGCTCAAACTGGCCCTGCAGTGATCCTCCTGCCTCATCCTCTTGAGTGCTGGGATTACAGCCATGTGCCACCATACTTTTTTTCTAGTTCTGTGATGAATGCTGCTGGTGTTTTGATTGGGATTGGATTAAATCTGTATGTTTTGGTAGTATTTTTTTTTTTTTTTTTTTCTTTTTTTGGTGGGAAGTACTGAGAATCAAACCCAGGACCTCATACTTGCCAGGTAGGCACTGTGCTATTGAGCTATATTCCCAGCAGTATGGCTATTTTGACAATGCTTGCTTTTCTTCTTCAGGAGGGGGGATGTTTATTTTCTGATGTCCTCTTTGGTCTTTTGGAATGCTATAGTTTTTCTGATAGAAGTCTTTTATTTCCTTTGTTAATTCCTATTTTTCTTGAAGCCATTATGAATAGTATTTTCCTAATTTCTTTCTTGGTCCATTATTGGTTTACAGGAACACTTGATTTTTGTATTCTGCTACCTTGCCAAATTTAGTAGTTTTAGGAGTCTTTTGGTGGAACTTGTCTTTCTCTTGCCTGCTTTCTCTGTCTAAAGTTTTGCTCATTGTATTGAAAAGGAATGGTGATGATGGACATCTTTGCTCATTGTATTGAAAAGGAATGGTGATGATGGACATCTTTGTCTTATTCCTGGTTTTAGAGGAAAAAGTTTTCAATTTTTCCCCATTTATAGATTGGGGGGGGGCCCGGAACCTGGGAATTGAACTCAGGACTTCATGCTTGCCAGGCAGGTGCTGCACCACTGAGCTAAATCCCTAGCCCCTTTCACCATTTAATATGATCCAACAAGCCAGGTGTTGGTGGCACAACCTTGTAATCCCAGTACTTGGGACCTGAGGCAGGAGACTCACCATGAGTTCAAGGCCAGCCTGGGTTAGTGAGTTTAAGGTCAGCCTAAACTACATAACAAGACCCTGCCTCAAAAAACAACAAAAAATCAAATGAAAGTATTTTTAAAGGTAAAAAAAACCTAAAGAATGTGGTAGGTTGTATCTCCACAGGGTGGGTTACCATGATGCAACCATTAAAATGTGTTTTTGCTGGGCACAGTAATTATGTGCCCATAGGCCTGGCTGCTCAGGAGGCTGAGACAGGAAGACTGCAAGTTGGAGGCCAGCCTGGACAGTTTAGTAAGACCTTGTTTCTTATTTAAAAACAAACAAATCTGTGTTTTTGAAGAGTGACAGTAAAGGTGCTGACTATACAACTTTGTGTGAAAACATAATGTGTTTATGCATAATAAGATCTCAATAATATAAAGAAGATACTGCATAGAAAAATCTTTAAAGAGCAACACCAGAATGTTAACAGTATGTAGGTGAGATTTTCTGTGACTTTCTGTATCATTCTGTATTTTCTTTTTAAAGCATTTTTAATTTGATTTTTTTTTGGTACTGGGGATCGAACTCACAACCTCACGCCTGTCAGGCAGGCGCTTACACCACTGAGCTAAATCCCCGGCCCTATTTTTTGAGACAGAGTCTCACTATGCAGTTCGGGCTGGCCTCAAACTAACTTTGTTGCCCAGGCTGGTCTCAAACTCAAACGATCCTCCTGCCTCAGCCTCCTGAGTGCTGGGATTAAAGGTGTGTGCCACCACGCCTGGCTAGCATTATTTTTATTAGTGTATCGCTTGTCATGGGGATTTGGTACATGTACCTAACAGTTTTTTTAATGTCACCTTTCTCCTCCCTATATCTGTGTCGTCTTTTGTATTTTCTAAGTTGAGTTTTTATTTTTGTGTAAGACAATCTAAAGAATAAAGTTGTGGAGGTACGGACAGGCAGTGGGAAAGAATAAAGCAATGTAATGTTGAGCTGCTTGACTGTGAGCAGTGGTGTCAACAAGCCATTCCTGAAGTTCTTTATAGGCTGATTATCTGGAGAAAGTTAAGCTGAGAGGCCCATGAGAAATGAACAAAATGACCTGTCAGTCTGACTCCATGTCTTTATCTGTGTCCAGCTCTTAGAACAAGCGCTGGTGATTGAGGAGCAGCTGCGCAGGGCGGCTTACCTGAACATGTCAGAGGACCCTTCTCACCCTTCCATGGCCCTCAACACTCGCTTTGCTGAGGTGGAGTGTTTGGCAGAAAGTCACCAGCACCTGTCCAAGGAGTCAATGGCAGGAAACAAGCCAGCCAATGCAGTCCTGCACAAAGGTAGCCAGTGGCTCCCCTGCCTCCTGTGATGGAGCCACCCCTCTCCACTCACCCCTTCTCAACACACAGATAATTGTTGACGGGAACCTTTTTCAGAGCCTGTTAGCTGAGGGTGTGCTGAGTATCTCTCCCTTGGAAGCAGGCAAGGACAGTAGTACTTTGCTTCTTCTAACTCTTAATATAGTCATGTTCTTGAGATGGAAAGTAAAGCAGAATCATAGTGTCATTTGGGATATTTTAGAGGTAAGTTAAGGTGATTTAAGATCTCTTTAAATTCTAGACCCCTTTCAGCATTTTGTTTCTAAGTAAAGTAAAACATTCTGAGGAGGTGGCGGGTGAAATGAGGAGAAGAATGCTGTAACAGAGGAAGTGGGAGACAGATCGACAAGTTAGGGAGGCAAAGTAAGACTGCAGAAGAAACAGCAGGAACAAGCTTCTCTGGAGAAGTGGAGGAAATGTAGATAATAATGAATAAGGGATAATGATAAGGGATAAAGTCTGATGATGTTAAAAAAGCAGAGAACTGAGACAATGAACTAGAGTTGAGGAACAGGAATTTGAGCATGGTAGAGGCCAGATCTGGTGACTTAGTACAAAGAACAACACATCACAGTCATTTAGTCATTAAGAAGTGAGGACCTGGGTGTGTTTGTGCACACCTGTAATGGTAGCATTTGGGAAGCTGAAGCAAGAAGAATCACTCTGCAGCCAACCTGGGCTGCATAGTGAGTTCAAGGTCAGCCTGAACTACATATCAAGACCCTGTTTCAACAGAACCAAAAAAAAGGATGAGATCAAAAAGATTTGAGAATCTCCATCTTGACCACCACAGTTCAACACCTTTTTTTCCCCCTCTGCAGTTCTGAAACAGCTGGAAGAACTGCTGAGCGACATGAAAGCTGATGTGACCCGACTCCCAGCTACCATTGCCCGAATTCCTCCGGTTGCTGTGAGGTTACAGATGTCAGAGCGGAACATTCTCAGCCGCCTGGCAAATCGGGCACCAGAGCCTCCTCCACAGCAGGTAGGACTACTTTTTAAAAAAATTAAGTTTATTGGTACATTTTAGGTATACATGATATCATATTCATTATAGGGAATTTGTACCAGTACATGATATAACTTGATTCTTCTTTTTCCCCATTCCCCTACCCTCTTTAATCCCTCTTCTTGTTCACAAAAGCTTTGTTACCATTTTTCTTTTCTCATTTTTTGTTTCCTTCCTTCCTTCCCATCCCTAGTTCCCTTTCCCATTTGCACATTTTCTTCCTGTTTCACAATATCTATTATACATTTTGGTCCTTATTTACATTTTTGGTTTCTCACACCAGAGAAAATGCGGTATTTACATCTGTGTTAGGACCATTTTTTTCTCTGTGGTAGGTCTTCCCACAAACCTGTTTTTGAACTTGTATGTTTGCTCTTTGTCTCTAGTTTTGCTCCCAGGCAGCACCTGAACTGTCCAGTGAGTCCCCAGGGCTCAGGTGGAGTTCTGTGGTCTGGAGTTCTAACTCTTGGCTCTCTCCCTGTAGGTTGCCCAGCAGCAGTGACGATCGGGATTGGTGATGACCACCTCCACAGCTGAGCAGTTTTCTCTTGTCCCAGCTTCTCCCCAAGGGGCCTGAGAGACCCTTGCCTTCTGCCCATCTTCGTGTAAAGGAACAGTCCTGGGCACCGGGACGGGGAGGGAGTGAGGGGCAGCAGTACCCTTCCTGCTGAAGAGAGACGCAGCAGTAGCGCCGGCGCCATCTGCAGGGAGCTGGCGGGCTGGCCTTCTGGACCCTGGCTTCTCCCCACTGTAACCTCTGTTACACACAAACTGTTGTGGGTTACTGCCAGGCTTGAAGAAAATGATCTGAATTTCTTCCTCCTTTTGGTTTTATTTTGTTTATTTTGTTTTCTTTTGTCCTTTTGGGGGGTATTCAGAGTGGGCCGGGCCCCTGGGCGAGACACAGCTACCTCTGTTGGCATCTTTTTAATACCAGGAACCCAGCGGCTCCAGCCACTGAGCGGCTAAAATAAAGTGGAAAGAAAAGAAGAAAAAAAGAAAAAAAAAAAAGAAAAAAGAAAAACCAAAAGCATAAAAAAAAAACCACAGCAAATTTCTTGACGAAAATTGAAAATAAAAGTTTCCTTGTATTTTAGTGTTCTGGTTCAGTGTGGGTGTAAGGCAGAGGTGGACAGCAGCCATGGAAGGAGCCCCAGAGGCTGGGTGGAAAGGAAGGTCTGTTCTTCTTTGCAGAGCCCTGGTACCCCATCCAGAGAGACCCCTGTACTCCGGGGCGGGGGGGGGGGGGGGGGGGGGTAGGGGCTGGGCCTGTCTGGACATTGCCCGACGGCTCTGTCACCTTGAGCAAGTTGTTTCTGAGGGTAAACCAGTAAAGTGTCCGGGACTTTTAGTTTTTGCAGTGCCAGGGAATCATGCGTGCTGGGCAGCCATGTGATTGACTCCCGGATGAGTTAGATTCTCATGTTAGGCTGATGACATGGTGGTGCATGCCTGTAATCCCAGCACTTGGGAGGCTGAGGCAAGAGGACGGCCGCAGATTAAAGGCCAGCCTGGACTACATAATGAGTAAGCCAGTCTGGACTACACAGACCCTGTCTCAACCCAAAAGATTATTTTTTATGTGGAACACTACCTTAGTGTTCACTCGGGGGGTTGAGTAGATTTTTCTTGCAAAGTCCAGTGGAATTCTCGACTTCAGATGTGAACTGAGGCTAAGGGGAAGCCCTTACCTGGGTGGAAAGGGGCGGTCAGAGATGGGCGGCCTCACTGTTGTGCTCAGGTCGAGAGGAGGGGCAGCTTTAAGGCGCCCGCACTTTGGGCTGACTGGGTTTAAGCTTTGGAGAGCCTTGAGGCGGGAGGCGGAAACCGGCTACCCCAGGCGGAACATCTGTTCTGAGGTCCTCTTCCGTGCCCGCGCTCTGAGGGTGCCCAGTCGGTGCAATGTCGCGACCGGAAGGGGCGGGGCGACTGGACATGCGCATGCGCAACGCGCTTCCGCGGCCCTTGAAGCCCTATACTCCCTGGTGTGCACGTGGAGCGGCACCTACGTTGGATCTGTGGCTGTGCGTGCGCCGGTTTGGGGTAGGCCGAGGCCTGATGTTGGTCTGCAGGAAGTCGGGGCGTGGAAGAGTGCCGCGCACCCTGGGTGGGGAGAGGGACGTGGTGCGGGGCTTGACGGTAGCGGGCCTGTCTACGTGGGAGGGATTCGGGGGCCCTTTCCCACGCCGCTGGCACCGAGATGCGGTCCTGAGTTCACTCCGACGCGCGAGACGCCGACTTGTCCCGTGCTTTTCTCCAGTAGCATGGGGCGCAAGTTGGACCCTACGAAGGAGAAGCGCGGGCCGGGCCGAAAGGCCCGAAAACAGAAGGGCGCCGAGACCGAGTTGGTCAGGTTCCTGCCTGCAGGTAAGTGTTGCTGCCCTGTAGCCTTTCTGTGTAGGCGCCTCCTACTCAGGTAAAAGAAACCAGGAAGAACTGCGAGTGGAATCCTGTCCTAGGTAGGAGGGCGCGACGGGGCACGAATATTCGTGCAAGGAGTGGTAGCCTTTCTCATTGTGAGTTTATTTCTTGCAGAATTGGTAAGGTTTTGTGAAAACTGAATTTGGAAAATAGTAACATTTTAGCAGGTGGGGAGTTGGGAGTGGGACAGGCCAGTCACCTGGCGGGAGGGATGGAGATGGGAAAGCTTGAAGGGGTGAGAAGCCTACCTGGAGGTCAGGTGGGAGAAACAGCTGCAGAGGGAGTTTTGGTGTTGGACAAAGGCTGCGGTTTATTGGATTAGCAAGCCTACTAGGAACTTTTAGCATCATTTCATTCTCTAACAAAGTGGGTGTCGAGAGTTTTAAATGAGAGGGCAGAGATTGTACCTTATGTCTTGGTAGTGTATAAAAAACAATATTCCTGAAGTCAAATTTATGGTTGATAACTGAGTGAGCTGAAAATAAAGGAAAAGGAGAAATAAAAAATTTTGAATTGATGTTGTTGGTAGAATGTTGGTGTTCCTCTTTATTTTAACCTGGAGGAAGGCCCAGTTTGGATTTTAAATTTGTTTGTTGAGACAAGGTCTTGCTGTATACTCCCAGTTGGCCTTGAATTTGCAGCAATCCTCCATCTGCTTCAAGTGCTGGGCTTACCATGGTCCTCCAGCAAGCCTGTTGGATTTTAAGTTTTTATTTACTGTTTATTTTTTGTGATACCCAGGATTGAACTGAGGGTCTTCTGAATGAGCTACATCTTTGGTCTTTTTACATTTTTTAACAGTTTTCAAAATTTTGAGATCAGGTCTCACTAAGTTACTAAATTTCCCAAGCTAGGCTTATACTTACCATTATCCTACTTCTGCCTCCGGAGTGCTGGGATTACAGGTTTACCATGCAGATTTAGTTGTTGAACAATCAACAGTGCTTCATGTCCTTCATTTTTGTTTTGGATGCCACTGGGATTGGACACAGAACCTTGCACATACTAAGCATATTTTCTACAGTTGAGCTATATGCTCTTAGCCCTTCTTTCACCATTTTTTTTTTAGCACCGGTGATCAAACTCACAACTTTGCGCCTGCCAGACAGGCGCTTAAGCCATTGAGCCAAACTCCCAGCCCTAGTTTTTTGAGGCAGCGTCGCACTATGTGGCTCAGGCTGGCCTTGGGCTCGCGTTTTAGCCCAAGCTGGCCTCGAGCTCAATGCTCCTCCTGCCTCAGCCTCCCGAGTGCTGGGATTAAAGGCCTTCTTTCACCTTTTATCCAGCTCCTAGTAGTGTGAAGTGATAATCTACTCCATTTCTTCTTCGTTTACCTTATAGTGCCAGGGATTGAACCATGGGCCTTCTACATACTGAGAACGTGGGCTGTAGATCCTCGGACTCCTAGCTCTCTGCTCTGATCCTCTTCCTACTTTTCTTTTTCCTGTAATCTTTTATTTTGCCTTATTTATTTATTTATTTTGGAGACAGGATCTCACTCTGTTCAGGCTGACCCTGAACTCAACTATGTAGCTCAGACTGACCTCAAACCCATGGAGATCCCCCTGCGTCAGTCTTCTGAGTACTAGGATTACAGGCATGTGCCACCACGCCTGGCCATTTTTTTTTTTAAGAGCAGAATATGTTTATTGGGGGAAAGAAAGCTTTTACAGAGACTTAAGAAGGGGTCCCAAGTGAGTTGCTGAGGATCTCACTTTTCATGGAAATTTTGTAGAGCAAGACTACAAGGTGAAGTGGGTCCAAGGTGGGAAAAACTATAATCAACTGATAGGATTACCTAAGTATAATCATTTAGATAACATTGATGCAATGGGGAATCACAAAGTGGGTGTGAGGTAGGACAAAACTATGATGAACCAATAAGATTACAAGTATAATAACTTGGTAATATTAAGTAGAAAATCATGAAGTGGGCATGATGTGGGACAAAACTATGGTAAAAATTTGAAGCGTAAAAAAAATTTTGATTGCTGAAAAGGTCACAATCTACAATCTATGGAACAAAAGCAAACTTTTACGTCTGTCCAATTATCTGGGTAGAAGACCTTCAAATGATAAAGGGGAAAGATACTCCCAGACTGCTAGATGCCTGGTATAAGTTTGTGTTCTCTAAAATCAAATAATGAATTCTAGGAACGTTGGATGTTAAGAGCAGAATATATTTATTGGGAAAAGAAAGCTTCTGTCTAAGACAGAAGGGCTCCCAAGTGGGTTGCCTTATTCTGCTTTTTATTTTTAACCAGCTGGTGAAGAAAATTCCAAGAGACTGTCCAGTCGTGCTAGAAAGAGGTAAGCGTGGATGTCCAGACTTGCATAGATTAAATCAGTGTTTCTCATCTTTAGCTATATGGAGATTGATTGAGGGAGAGGGCTGTGACCAGTGCCATTTTATCCTGGGGGAGGTGGACTAGCTGGAGACATATTTATTACCTCTTCTCAATTCTCATATCTTTTAGGGCGGCCAAGAGGAGGTTGGGGTCTATTAAAGCTTCTAAGACAAGTAAACCCCTAGGGACTAAACTGTCACCTGGAAAGCTACCAAAAGGTCAGTGGAGATAGAGGGTCTCCTTGAGGGCTCTGACATGTCCTGGGCAGGGGCAGACTTGCTGAGCATCAAGGTGTGGAAGGAAGAGCCCAAGGAAAAGCCAGGGGTGGAACGTAACAGGCCAGGGGCGTGGGGCAGCGCAGTGTGTTTGCTTTTAGTCCTGAATTCTTCAAATCCTTGGGGACCTTTGCAGAGGCAATCCAGACACCTGGTAAAAAGGGAGCACAGTCCTTGTTTAACACCACTCAAGGCAAGAAGCGTCCAGCACCAGCCTGCAGCAGTGATGAGGAAGAGGAGGAGGAAGACTCTGAGGAGGATGACGGGATGGAGCAGAGGGCCCTATGGGACTCTGAGGACAGTGATGCTGAGATGGTAGATGACTATGGAGCTAACTCGAACTCAGAGGATGAGGGTGAAAAGGTGAGTCTTACTTCTGGGTGTTCACTGACAGAGCTTTGCCTTTTAATTTCTTTCTAGGTTATTTTCATTTTAAAAATGAAAAACGATACAGAATTTCAAAACAAAAGAATAGATTAATACTGGTTAATATATTGCATATTGTTATCTTTAAAGTAGTTTAGATTACAAGATACAGGCATGAAAAAAATGATTGAACAATGGAACAATGAAAGCACAAACTGTTCTGTTTAATGAACTAAAAGAGGTTAGTAGTACAGTTATGTATCTTGTATTGTTTCCAGATTCTTGAGACTTCCCCTCATTGATGAGGGTAACTTGGCTAGTTCAGAGGCATTCTGGTCTTCCTCGCTCTTTCCCTACAGTGGTATGTCCTGTCTCCAACACAAGTTTAAAAGAGCTGTAGGATAGGGCATTTTAAAAAGTGAGAATACTCATTGCTGGTGAAGATGTGGGAAGGCAGACACTGGTATGCGCCCCTCTCCATGTGAATAGATATGTAAATGTTTTTAATAAAGTAATTGTGATCTGAGAACTTCAGAAAAGTTTCTTCTGGGTCTGGTGTAGTGGCATGGTAGTCCCACTTACTTGGGAGACTGAAGCACGGGGATTGCTGGAATGTATGAGTTCGCGACCAGCTAGGGCAACATCATAAGACCTGGTCTCAAAAAAAATGTTATTTTTCTTTGGACTTAACAATTCTGTTTTTTTTTTTTTTTTAATTTATTATTATTTTTTTTCAAATCCATTTTATTCAGAGATAAATAGGAAAAAGAAAACGAAAAAAAACTAACAAAATTTCAAAGCACCTCAATCAGGGAATAATTCTGTTTTAGAAGGTGATAAACAATGTAGGCAAAGGTTATTTACTGAGATGTATAAAGTTACTACACAATTGCATGTTAGTACTTTGTTACAAAAACTCAAGCAGTATGGAAACAAAATCCCCACTTGCAGCCTAGGACCTTGCATGTGCCAGGCAAGCACTCTGCCACTGAGTTACATCTGTAACCCAATTCCATTTGCACTCTTCCCCACAATCCCCCTCTATCTGCAGTATACAAGTACACAAGTACCCATGTGCATTATAATCTCAAAGAACAAATTGCCAAGGCATTGACTATGGTTCAGTAGATTATAGTTCCTGCATCTGATGAGTTAACTGGCCATTGTGTTTGAGGAAATGCTCATGGTCAGCTAAAGAACAAGAAACAAACTTGAAAACGCATTGTCATTTGAACTACTTATATAAAGTCTAAAAGAAAATGCAACAAAGTGGTGCTCAAGGGCAGTTTATGTTCTTTTTATATATATGGTTATATAGGTATTTTTCATTTTCTTTTAAATCAATACATGTGAAAGTAGAAAGAACAACATAACAAAACTTTCAATACATCAAGTAGTTTCAGCAGTGATCAATGTTGTATCAAATCTTTCTGGTGCTGGAGAGCAAACCCAGGGCCTTGTGCGTGCTGGGCAAGAGCTTTCCCATTGAACAACATCCCCAGCCCTTGTGTTAAATCTTACTCTTTTTAGTTTCTGTATTTGCTTCTGAGAGCAAGCATTAAATCTGTATTTAGAAATAAAATACTAGGTTAGACAGTGTGATCTGGGAGATAGAAGGGTGGCCTTGCATTGCCAACCACTTGTCTGTCTTTTCAGTTGCTGCCTATTGAAAGAGCTGCCCGGAAGCAGAAGGCTCAGGAAGCTGCTGCTGGGTGAGTTTGGGAAACTTAGTATGGTGAAGAGGGCAGCCACTGGGCTGGAGGAGGTGTCTGTTTTGGTCTGTGAATGACTATTCCTGGACTTGTTTTTAGGGACCAATGGAGTGAGGAGGAGACTGATGAAGAGGAAGAGGAAGAAGAGTCCCTTGAGTCAGGCCCCACAAAGGACAAAGCAGATGGGGGCCTGGAGATCAATGTGGATGAGGAGGAGTTTGTACTGCCCCCTGCTGGGGAGATGGAGCAGGATATCCTTCCAGAGCTGGGGAAGGAGGGAGGAGGAAGGTGCTTTGGAGGGAAGTGAGTTCCGAGCCCTACAACTGCCTGAAACAGTTCCTTAGCAGATCCACATGCCCAGGCTCCAGACCTGCAGCGAGTTCACAAGAGAATCCAGGACATAGTAGGAGTGTTACGTGATTTTGGGGTGCAGCGAGAAGAAGGCCGATCTCGTTCTGAGTATCTGAACCGGCTTCAGAAGGATCTGGCTATTTACTATTCCTATGGAGACTTCCTGCTTGGCAAGCTCATGGAGCTCTTCCCTGTGTCTGAGGTATGGGATGGCCAGTCTAATGCCTCTTGTCCTTTTTTCACTCACCTTAGTCCATGATGAGGATATTCAGCTCCCTTCTTTCTTCTTGTCTGACTAAGCCCCTTGGCTAGCCTGACTTAGCCCCTGCTGATTTGTCTCCCCAGCTCATAGAGTTCTTGGAAGCTAATGAAGTCCCTCGGCCTATCACCCTCAGGACCAATACCTTGAAAACCCGGCGCCGAGACCTTGCTCAGGTGAAGGGCTAGTGTTGAGTCTGTCTGTCTTGGAAGGGGACCAGCTTCTGATAACTAGGGGTTCCCTGTCGCACCCTGCCTCGGTGGGTTCTTAAGACCTAAGCATATCCCAGGAGGCAAAGTTGGAGAGACCTGTGTCAGTGTTGCAGGCAGAGGGATGGAAGACTCCTTCCTCTAGACTTCTCCGTGGGCTGGGATGAGACACCTGCATCCTAGTAAACTGCCTTCTGAGCAAATTGTTGGTGGATCACTGAGAAGTTTGGGAAGCTAACTCCTACCCCTAGAGGTCCCTGTTGTATAGTATGGTTTTATGTATTGTGTATCTTGTAATTATCTTTAATGTGCTATAACCAATAATGTTAAATTTTAGACTGAGAGAGGGCTTGAGCTTCTTGGAAAATCAGGCTCCACTTCCAGGAAATGAGAAAACAGGACAGGGGAGTTTGATTCTTTCAGAGAGAACTTAGATCTTGAGTTAGGAACCTAGGTTAGAAGAAAGGTTGGGACTGCGAGTGGCTCAGCGTGAGAGCACTTGCCTAGCATGCATTAGGCCCTGGATCCATTTCCTGCACTGTAGATAGGGGACAGGCAAGAGCACCACATACAGGGTGAGGAGGATGGGGTTTGTTTGCTGTTCTGAGGGAGCAGTCTGGGAGTGGGGTGTGTGGCGTAGCTGGTGAACCTGGCCTCCCTCGTTTCCTGGGTGGAGTATTTTATGAGGTTTTCCATCTTTCCCCTTCAGGCACTAATCAATCGTGGAGTTAACCTGGATCCCTTGGGCAAATGGTCAAAGACTGGACTTGTGGTGTATGATTCTTCGGTGCCCATTGGTAAGTGTTCCCTGCCCAATAACCCTCTTATCCCTGTCCATGTCTCAGCATGTCACAGAGTGGTGTCCCCCCGCCTCAGGTGCTACTCCTGAGTACCTGGCTGGGCACTACATGCTGCAGGGAGCCTCTAGCATGCTGCCGGTCATGGCCTTGGCACCTCAGGAACACGAGCGGATCCTGGACATGTGCTGTGCGCCTGGAGGGAAGACCAGCTACATAGGTAGGAGGGGGTTCAGGGTTCGTCTGGCACTCTGCCTTTGAAAGTAGAGGAGGTTGGTGACTACCTAGTGTTCACGGCACTCTCCAGGGAATTGGCAGAGTAATGAGGAGCAGTTTTTGGGGTGGGTCTAGGCTCTAGTGCTAGCTGCACTACTTACTGCCTATCTGACCTGGGCAGGCCTCTCATTCTCCTTTATCATCTACAAAATGGTGTCAGAATTGTGCTGAGCTGGCTGCTATATTACACTAGGTCGTGCAGGTTGACACAGTGCATTTAGAAGTCCTCAGAGCTAATTGTGGTAGCACATCCCTGTAATACCAGCACTTGGGAAGCTAAAGCAGGAGGGTCGAGGCCAGCCTAGGCTATACAGTGAATTCAAGACCAGCCTGAGCTATATAATGAGCCCTTATGTCAAAAAACGCCAAAAAACAAACCCAAAAATATTGTCCTTGGCACAGTGTCAAGTGCATAATAAGCCGTGAGTCATTTTATGAAGCTGTTATCAGTTAGCAGTAATTTAGTCTGTAGGGCCAAAAGATGTTCAGTAAGAATGGAAGCCATGTTGGCAGCTGGGCAGACCTGTGCAGTAGGGAGCAGGAGTTGTTGGGAGTGAAGTTTCGATGAAGGAGGTGACTTGGCCTGCGGGTTCCTGGCTGGATGTGGGGCAGGAATATGGAGGCAGAGGATCTGGCTGCTCAGCACTGGCACCTCACTCTAGCCCAGCTGATGAAGAACACAGGGGTGATTCTTGCCAACGATGCCAATGCCGAGCGGCTGAAGAGTGTTGTGGGCAACCTGCACCGTCTGGGAGTCACCAACGCCATTATCAGCCATTATGACGGGCGCCAGTTCCCTAAGGTTGGACTGTCCCCCTCTGTGACATCAGTGTTCAGTTTTGCCCCTAGGAGAGACATGTTGCACGGCAGATTGTAGGAAAGATGTGTTTGACTTGCCCCTTTCCCCAGGTGGTGGGCGGCTTTGACCGAGTCCTGTTGGATGCTCCCTGCAGCGGCACTGGGGTCATCTCCAAGGACCCTGCTGTGAAGACCAATAAGGTGTGGGCTCAGGCGAGGGAGCGGCCAGGAGGGTTGGGCTCTCGGAGTGGGGTGTGAGGTAGAGGAGCACCCTGGGCCTCCTGAAGTCATCGGGTCTCCTTGGGACAGGATGAGAAGGACGTCCTGCGCTGTGCTCACCTTCAGAAAGAGCTGCTCCTGAGCGCCATCGACTCTGTCAACGCTACCTCCAAGACTGGTGGCTACCTGGTGTACTGCACCTGCTCCATCATGGTAGGGGCTTTGCTGTGGCTGCTCGTGAGGGAGGGGTCATGTGGCCCTCTGGGGCCTTCGCAGCTTTAGCGCCCCTTCCTCTCTCCTGCTGGCTGCATCTGCCCTTTGGTCCAGGTGGAAGAGAACGAGTGGGTGGTGGATTATGCCCTGAAGAAGAGGAATGTGCGGCTGGTGCCCACAGGCCTAGACTTTGGCCAGGAAGGTTTTACCCGTTTTCGAGAAAGGCGCTTTCATCCCAGTCTGCGTTCCACTCGGCGTTTCTACCCTCATACCCACAATATGGATGGTTTCTTCATTGCAAAATTCAAGAAATTCTCCAATTCTGTTCCCCAGGCTGAAACAGGTAGGTGGTCTGCTCCTTTCCCATTCATTGCCCCCTTTGCTCCTTGTGCATCTCTGGATACCTTATGGTGACTGCAGGGAAGGAAGATGGATGCTTGCTTGTCTCAGGCCTAGCACACTTGGGTGTCTCCTCTGAATTGTTCTTGAGCCCTGGATTGCATTCGAATATGTTGAAGTGTTCACGTAGATGAGGCCTTTTCCTTTTTCCTACCCAGTGGCTGCGACTTTTGAACACTAATGCATTTCAGCTGCAGACTGTGGTTTCTCTTTTGTCTTGGCCTGGAGCTGACTTACGGTAATACAGCTCTGCCATTACAGCATTCTCAGCACTGGCTTGGCACAGGCACTGTGAACTATCAGCAGTTCTCTGAGCCTGTCTTGCTAACTGCAGATCATTTTCTTGGCCATCTTGAGGCTGGCCTGGATCTCAAGGGCAAGGGTGGGGTTTTCTGAAACAGAGTTGACAGTGCTGCATGTTTTGATACAAGCCTGAGTTTAATGGCAGACAGAAAAGCTGCTCTGAATACGAATTGTGTGATTTCTATTGATGGTTTTCTGTTTTTCTTCATCTCAGCCCCCTGCTTTTCTTTTTTGTGTGGGGTGGCAATGCTGGGGCTTGAACCCAAGGCCTTGTGCATACTGTGCAAGCACTGTGCCACTGAGCTACACCCCTAGCCGTAATACTTTTTTAAAATTATGTCTCAACAAAAGTCATAATCTGGATATTAACATACAAAAGTCTTAAATACATAAGTACATTGTCCATCCTCATTGATGCTTTACTGACTTTTTTAATTTTTTTTCTTTTTGGTACCAGGGATCAAACACACAACTTCACGCCTGCCAGGCAGGCACTTAGGCCACTGAGCTAAATCCCCGGCCCTATTTTTTGAGACGGGGTGCAGTTCAGGCTGGCCTTGAACTCACTTTGTAGCCCAGGCTGATCCCGAGTGCTGGGATTAAAGGCATGTGCTACCACGCCCGACTCTACTGATTTGTTTTTCAGTGTTACATGGTGTGTATTAGTGCTTTTTGTCAGAGTTCCCATTGGGGGGATGTTGTCTTTACTTTTAAAAAAATAAAGCCTAGTGCTTCAGGTTTATTCAGAAGATGCCAGGATTCAGTACTCCTTAGGGGTGTCTTGCTACCTAGTGTCCTCAAGGGGGCGGGGTCCTCTGTAAAACCTTTTGGCCTGAGAAGAACATCTCTCTTTGGTTTTTTTGGGACAGGGTCTCCCTATGTATTTCAGGCTGGTCTTAAACTTACTATGTATCCCAGGCTGGTCAGTGATCCTCCTGCCTCAACCTCTGGGATTATACTACACCCATAGTGATCTCTTAACACAAGTTCAAATAGGACAAGTAATGTGAATCTAGGTAATCAGCTCTTAGGTACCATCTTAATTGGCCAAGAGATGGTAATTCCTGTATTTTAGTAACTTCTACTTGTTTTCTTTGCTCATGATCAAGACTATTTAATAATGAGACCCATCTCAAATGTTTATTAATAATAATAATAATAATAATTTTAACCCTAGGAAATTCTGTAACAGGCATCCTTACAAACCTAGATTTGCCAGACCTGAAGGGTCAGCACACTTCCAAGTCTGAGAACAGTAGCCAGCCAGCCAAAAAAGCCAAAGCAGCCACCAAGGCAAAGCCACCGTTGCAGAAGGATCAGCGTCCCAAGAAGGCTTCCTTCCGGAAGCTGAATGGCATCTCTGAAGGGGCAGGCTCGGAATTGTCCACTGTGCCTCCCGTCACGAAGGCCCAAATGTCCTCCAGGCTCCAGGATAGCAGTCGGTTGCCTGGAAAAGCTAATGTGACCAGGGGACCAAAGAGGACTGGGAAACTGAAGGGACAGGCACAGAAATTGCAGTCCTCCAAGAAAGCTGCTTCCCTGAGCCAGTCTGCCCTGCCCAAGGGTGGGGACATCGGGACACCTGCTCTGCCATCCCTCTCTGAGACTCGGGCCACCCCCAGGCTGAAGGAGCCTGCTCAGACCCTTGGGAAGGCCAAAGGGGCTGGGAAGAAAGCCAAATCCCAGAAGGAGAATGGCACCAAGGGCCCTCAGGTCCCTACTGTGTCCCCACTCAGGTCCAGCCGGCCCCCACCAGCAAAGAAGAGGAAGTCTGCTTCCGGGGGTAACAGGCAGCCCCTGTTTTCCTAGGCGTTGAGACCTAACCTGGCCTGGCTCACTGCTGTTGTCGCTGGGTTGGAACGCTTTCTGTTTGACTTCCCCACTGTGCATACATATGAAATTTAATATACGTCTTACCACCTCTGGTCTGTTCTTTGAGGATGCTGGGACTGGCGTTCTTGAGGGAGGGAGCAGGTGGGCCTGACAGATGGAAGGCCAGTTTCAGGCTCCTGCTATCCCTGGGCTTCAGGGAGGGAGAGGTGTGGGGGTCATGGCTGAGTGTCCAGCGAAAGCAGCGTGATGGAGGTACAGACAGGATGGGCGTCCCACCACAGTGCTGGAGGTCCCAGCTTCTGGGTTCCCCTGTCTGAGATCCAGGTAGTTGCCAGCCGGAAGAGCCTCTGACCTGAGGGGTCCAGGGCTCTGCCTCCAGTGTGGGTCTTCCATTGGTTGCCTCTCTGCCCGCCTCCTGACCTCTGCCCCCTCATCGTGCCTTCTGATTGGTCGTCCGGATCCCGCGGGCGCCTCATTGGTTCGTCTCTCTCGCCCTTCGTTCCGGCTCTATCGCCAGGCTCCATCTCCCGGCAGAAGGCGCAGCCATGAATCCGTTATTCGGTCCCAATCTCTTCCTCCTACAGCAGGAGCAACAGGGCTTGGCCGGGCCTCTGGGGGACAGCTTGGGGGGTGACCCCTTCCCCGGGGGTGGGGACTTGCCCCCGGCGCCGCTTGCGCCCGCCGGCCCCGCTGCCTTTTCGCCGCCCGGCCCGGGCCCCGCGCCCCCCGCCGCCATGGCGCTCCGAAACGACCTGGGCTCCAACATCAGCGTGCTCAAGACGCTGAACCTGCGCTTCCGTTGCTTCCTTGCCAAGGTGCACGAGCTGGAGCGCCGGAACCGGCTGCTGGAGAAGCAGCTACAGCAGGCGCTGGAGGAGGGTAAGCAGGGCCGGCGGGGCTCGGCGCGCCGAGACCAGTCTGTGCAGACCGGCTTCGTCAGCCCGGTGCGGCCGCTGGGGCTGGCGCTGGGCGCGCGGCCGGCCGCCGTCTGCCCCCCGGCAGCACGCTCCCCTGCCTGCCCCGCGCCGCCCTCCGCCTCCGCGGCCTCCGCCTTCTCGTCGTCGGCCCGCTTCATGCCCGGCACCATCTGGTCCTTCTCGCACTCCCGCCGGCTCGGGCCAGGATTGGAGCCCACGCTGGTGCAGGGTCCCGGCCTGTCGTGGGTGCACCCTGACGGGGTGGGCGTCCAGATCGACACCATCACCCCCGAGATCCGCGCGCTCTACAACGTGCTGGCCAAAGTAAAGCGAGAGCGGGACGAGTACAAGCGGAGGTAGGGGCCGGGAAGTGGGGACCAGGGCGCAGCGACACGCCATGCACAGCTGGGCGCGGGTGTGTGAGGGACGAGATCAGGGTGGACAGAGCACGACTAACGTTCTTCCTGTGTGTTGAGGGGCCTGGCAGGGACAGGATACAGGAAGCGTGGGGTCCATGGAGAATGCAGAAGTCAGACTCGTGACAGGAGAATGCTAGGAGCAGAACACTGGGGAATTCACAATCTTTTTCTGGCACATCTGCCTTTGCCTACAGTATTCAGATGACTATGGGGCGGTGGGTGTTTGTGAGGCATGAAAGGGATTTGCATCTGGGGTACTGATTGCCCAACCAGTCTCACCTCTTTGGGCAATTTTAGGGTATAATCTGAAACAGGAGGCAAAGGATATAGCTGTATTTTGCAAAACTAAAGTAAGTGAAATTGGGAGGGGTACTGGAGCAGGGGCTGCACCCTATTCTTGGTGGTCCTGCACTACCCAGGTGAAATTTTCCCTAAGCCATGCCCAGAGAAGCCAGGTATGTGCTCTTGTTTCATATGAAAGGCTCTGGGACTTTGAGGCATTGGAGTAGGTGAGAAAAATGGAAAAAGGCAGTGAAGGGATTCACTGGGGCAAAGGGAAGGAATTGTCCTTGGGCTGGTGGGGGCCTTGGCCAAAGAAGCATGAACAGACAGAGCAGAGAGGGCCTGAGGAGGAAAAGTTGGGAATACAGACACACCCTCCAGCCCTCAGGCAGCTCAGGGCGGGTCCTGTGTGGTCTGAGGATGAAAATTTGCTTTCTGAGAAGAACCCTACCCCAATGGGGTGGCATTAGGAGCAAGGGGAAGATGAGATGTGGTACCAGAGTGCTGGCTGTTTACCAGGTGGGCTCCCTAGTACTTGGTCACCAGGCCAGTACAACAGGAACTCAGGCAGGGCCAGCGCTGGAGGGGGAAGAGATGAAAAGTGAGGAGGCCTGGTTAAGGGCCTTAAGCTTAAAAAAAAAAAGGCCTTAAGCCTCATCTTCATCTTGGCTATTGTCACCTCTGGTGGGTAGGACTGGGACTATTTTTGCAGCCCAAAAGTGATAGGGATTGGCAGCTAGTTTACCAGTGGGCAAGGACTGGCTGAATGTTCTGGGAAATTGCCACCGGGTCTGGGGGCGACCTGGAGGAATTCATAACTATAGCCCCCAGAACACAGATCAGCAAGCATTCTAAGGTGGAGTCCTGTCTTCAAGCTGGCTTCCAGAGGTAGGGTCCATGTGACAGTTGGTTTCAGGGGTTTCAGTTGTCCTGAAACTGTCATCCAGGTGCCACCCAGGACCAGTCTGCCCTCACAGGAGTTAAGGAACACAGTCAGCAGAACACAGTTCTGGAATGTGTCCATAGCCACAGGAACAACTGCTGTTTTTTTTTTTTTTTTTAAATAAGAGAATATTTGTCCTTGGTCCAGCTGTCCAGGCCAGCAAAGACTTACTCCTTGGGGACGGATTAGCTCATTGCTCTGCAGCACACTGCTGTGCAGAGGGCCCAGTGGCTAGAACCATATGCTACATGACACTGGCAACACTCATTCCTCCACCCCAGATCCCCTTGCCTTTCTTCTGGGCTCGTTATGGTAACACTGTATCTCCTGTTGCTGGCTGGGGAGGCCTGGGGATAGCTTGATACTAAAGTGGGAAGGAGCTGAAGCCTTCTGGGTTCTATTTTCAGCCCTCCTGCTTTGTGTGACCTTTTTCTCCCTTCAGCTCAAGGATATAGTAGCTTATTTGCAAGAGGTGTTTGGTAAATTCAGTATTTGCAGAAGCTGTCAATTCTACCCCTATTAAGGACAGCTTGTGCAAGAGATGAGACCCAGATGGAAGTCAGGATGAACCTGTTACATGAGAGTCTAGCTGGAGCACAGAGAGAATCCTAGTGAGCTTCCCGAAGATTCATCTTCAGATTTGTTTGCCCAATTTCACATTTTTTTTTCCACCAAATCCATAGAGTTCGCTGTCAGACAATACTTCCTGCTCTCTGGGATACATTTTGTGCAGTCTCGCTGGCTTCCACCAGTGACTCAGGGACTTCAGGCACAGGAAGGTACTGCATCCTATGCCTTCATGTTGTGGATGAAGAAACAAAGTCCTAGACGAGAGAAAGGCCTCATCTAAGAAAAATTGTAGCCTTATGCTGGAGCACAAGGAGCAGGGGGTGGGGCTGGCAAGTAAGGAGCAGGGAGCTGGGCTGCAGTGGGGAGCCTCTGCCAGCTGAGTGGGAGGGGCCCCGAGGTGAGACAGGAGCTATTATTAGGAGCACTGCAGTGCGCTGTGAGCCAGGCGCTTCCGCATAGGAAAGTAGGCAGACCAGGGCTGAAGGGGTGAGGTGGCAGGAAGGGGCAAAAAAAGGGCCGAGTCCCAGCCCCAGCAGCTCCTTCCTGGGATGTCTGTGTCCTTGCTGCGCTCTTTGCCGCTTCCTTACCTGCTTTCTTCCATCGAGACTTCTCTCTTGCTGCAGCATCCTTCCTTTCTCAGACTGAGAGGAGCCTTTCCAGAATTTAGTGAGAAGCGATGAGCTTATGTGAAGTGGGTCTGCAATGTGCTGCTAGTCCAGCCCACCCTGGCCCCTGAAGTGACAGAGCCAAGTCCTAAGTTTCATTGGCCCCTGCTTCTCCTCCCATCCCTGGGATGGAGTAGGTGCCTCCCCAGCCTGGGAGATTGGCAAAAGTGTCTCCTGTCTCCCGTGGTCATGGTCTTGTCTCTGGATTCTCAAAGGCAGCAGGGGCTGCCCAGCCTGGCTATTCTTACCTCTCTGTTAGCTCCCGAGGCTCGCATTCCTTCTCCCTCTGATCTGGGTGCTGAGTAATCCCAGGCTTCTGATGGCCATTGCTTTTGTGCTGCTGGGGGACTCTGGGCCCCTAGGACTGTGAGCATTTCCCTCAAGCTCTGGAGCAGCCCTGGTGACCCGGCCTGTGTCCTGCAGATGCTTTTGCAGGGTTAAATGTACCCCAGGAGGCAGGGCAGCGGGCTAGACGAGCTCTGTTCTGGTGCGGGCAGGAGGCAGGAGACCGGATCTGTGCCACTGAAGGTGGGAGACTGGGCCGGGTGGGCCTGGTGGTCTGGTGTGGGCAGGAGGGTGATGCAGCTGTGCAGACAGCTGGTGGAGCTGGGGACCTAGCAGGGATGGGCACAGAAAAGGCCCAAGGTGGCCACAGTTGCTTTTAAATAGTTTCTGGTGTGTGGCCTGGAGGTTCCTGGAAGGCAGCTGTGAGCTTGGTCCTTGCCAGGAAGCACAGAGCCTCCTAACAGCTGCAGTGGGCCACCCACCAGCTGGCCACTTGTCCCCATCTAGGGGTCAGACAGGTGGGGACGGGAACCTGTAGGGGAGAAGGGTCGCCAGACCTATGTTCTCTCCTTCCTGCTGTCTGCCAGGTGGGAAGAGGAGTACACGGTGCGAATCCAGCTGCAAGAACGTGTGAACGAGCTCCAGGAGGTGAGCCCCACTGCCCCTGCTTCCCTTGCTTTGGTGCTGCCTCTCTGTCCCTCATGTCCTGATGTGAGGGTTTCCTCCTGCTTTTCTGCAGGAGGCCCAAGAGGCTGACGCCTGCCAAGAGGAGCTGGCCATGAAAGTGGAGCAGTTGAAAGCTGAGCTGGTGGTCTTCAAGGGGCTCATGAGCAATGTGAGTCCAGCTCTGGCCCATCAGCGCCCTGTTCACTGCCACTCCTCTCATTTTACCATCCCTTTAGTTGTTTCTCCCATGCCATCCTCTAACTTGGGACAGAAAGGAACAAAAGCCTTGTGTTGTGTCACAGGGGCAGTGTAGCCCCGTCCCTACCAGCTGTCCTGAAGTATCAGTGAGAAGCGTCAGTGAGAGCGTAGCCCTGGGGCGGCTGCCTGGGCTCCCAAGTCAGCTCTCTAGCTTGTTAGCCGGGTTAGCTCAGGGCTAGCTCCTTCCCTGCCATTGTGCAAGGTCACTGTATTCTCCTGCGCAACCGAGAAGTAAGGGCAGGTCCTTCACAGGGTTGTTGTGAGGGCAGTGATGCACGCGGGGCAGTGCCTGGCACCTGCACAGTGCTAATAAGCATTAGCTATTGTCATTCTTCTTATGATCCTTTCTCCACTCTTAGGATGCCCAGTGTCTCCTTTCTGTGGGGACTGAAGTTCCAGGAGAGTCAGGGCTGTTGTTGGTCCGGGGAGGCCATGACTGCTCAGACTCTGGGCCACACTCTCAGACCTCTTGTCTGGCTGGGACTGTAGGGAGGCCCCCCAGGAAAAGGGGAATGGCTTGCTTGCATATTCACTCTCTCCCCGCCGCTGCCCTTTTTCTCTGTCTCAGTTTTTTGAGACGAGGTCTTACTATATAGTTCAGGTTGGCTTTGAACTCAGTTATGGAGCCCAGGGTGTCCTTAAACTTGAGGCTGTCCTGCCTCAGCCTCCCGAGTGCTGGATTACAGACCCGCATCACCACAGCCAGCTTGAGAAAAGGGAGCCAGGGACTTCATGGAGGAGGTGGTGGGCAGGACGGGAAGGATGAGGATCTTGTCAGGCAGGGTATTAGTAGGGTACTGGGCCTCTCCTCACTTTCTCCTGTGCTCCCTGGCCAGAACCTGTCAGAGCTGGACACCAAGATCCAGGAGAAGGCCATGAAGGTAGACATGGACATCTGCCGCCGCATCGATATCACTGCCAAGCTGTGTGACCTGGCCCAGCAGCGCAACTGTGAGGACATGATCCAGATGTTCCAGGTGAGAGGCCTGGGCTGCCCTCACCCTCGGGGCAGGGCTGGGGCAGGTGGAGAAGCTTCCGTCATGGCGACTCTGAGGCGGCCCCGGCCCTTCTCAGGGGATCTCTCTCTGGCCCCTGGGACCCCCAGGGGGACTAGGCTGGGGGGCAAAGTGCAGCCTCAGGAGAGAAGTCTTGGAAGCCATCTCTAACACCATCTCCCCCTCCCTCTCTCTCTCCTCTGTCTGCTTCTCTTTTCCTTCCATCTTTCTTGCTTTCTCCATAGAAGAAGCTGGTTAGTTTGATCTCACGCAAGCTTATCAATGTCCCCATCCCAGGCTCTAAGCCACCCACTCTCGGGCCACTCTTCAGCACAGACTTCTCCCTTCTGTGTCCCTTGCTCCTCTCCCCATTTTCAGTCTTTTCCCTTTTACTTCATTTCCTCCTCACCCTTTTCCCACTGGCCTTCTAGATCTGGATGCGAGTCAAGTTCTCCTCTGTAAACACCAAATCCTCTGCCTACGACTTTCCTTTTAGTTGAATTCTTTCTGACGAAAGACTTCTTTTTAGAGAAAACCCTTCCTCTTTAGCCATCAGACCCCTCTCAGTGTGGTCGCAGCAGACCGTCTCACCCTTTATCTCACTGCTTTATTTTCTCTCCCTTCTCTCCCTTCTCAGTCTGCAGCCCTGCCCCCCGTGTGTGTCCGCCTGTCTCTCGGTGACTTTGCTGTTTCTGTTCCTGTCATCGTAACTGTCTCTTCTGTCTGCCCCCCACCTGCTGGCTCGTGCTCTCTCCCCACCCGCCCTCTCCCCCATGCACCCGGCCTCGGCTCTGTAGTCTCTGCACTTGTCTCCCATTAAGGTCCCATCCATGGGGGGGCGGAAGCGGGAGCGCAAGGCTGCTGTCGAGGAGGACACCTCCGTGTCAGAGAGTGACGGGCCCCGCCAGCCCGATGGGGAGGAGGAGGAGAGCACGGCCCTCAGCATCAACGAGGAGATGCAGCGCATGCTCAACCAGCTGTGAGTCCCACAGGCCCGCCCGCCCGCCCGAGGCCGGCCCCCCACAGCCCCCGCCGACACCCAGGTTCCTGTCTCTAGGAGGGAGTATGATTTTGAGGACGACTGTGACAGCCTGACTTGGGAGGAGACTGAGGAGACCCTGCTGCTGTGGGAGGATTTCTCAGGCTATGCCATGGCAGCGGCAGAGGCCCAGGGAGAGGTAACAGCCCCTCCCGCCTCAGGCCTGCAGCGCCGCCTCTCCAGCCTGAGCCCTGCCTGGCCCCCTGCCTTGCTCTGTCTCCCCGTGTGGCTTCCCTCTGCTCCCCGTGTCTGCCTTCTCTGTCCTTTCCTGTTCTTCCTGCAGCATCCTCTAACCTAACCTTCTCTCTCTCTCCTTGGCCCTCTCCACTCGGTCTCGCCTCGCTTCCCTTTCTCCTCCAGCAGCAAGAAGACAGCCTGGAGAAGGTGATTAAAGATACCGAGTCCCTGTTCAAAACTCGGGAGAAGGAGTATCAGGAAACCATCGACCAGATAGAGGTAGGGGTTGTGCTGGTGCCGAGGGGCCCTGTCCCCAGAGGTCACCACCCAGGCCGTGGGTGTGCTGACTCCTGCCTTTTCTGTCACCAGGGAGGAGTGACTGTGGCACTCCCCATGGTCCTTGAGACCTTGGGCTCTGGAGGCAAAGGGATGTTGGTTCGAGTCTCAGCTCTGTCTCTTCCCACCACTTGATTTGGAGTGACTTAGGTGTTCTCTCTGAGCCCGCAGCTTTGTCAAATGGGGATGGAGCATGCCCCCCACCCTGGGTGTTTGGAAGATGAAATGAAGAGATACGTGTGTGCTTAGGGTGGGCTCTGCCCACAGTCCAGCACTGCACTAATACCAGCAGCTTGGTGGCATTCAGGTGTGGCCTCCCGAGGGCCGCTGAGCTCTTGGAGGGATCTAGCCTTGGGCGCCCTCAGGGCCTGTAGGAGGATTTGTGTAGCTGCAGAGTGCAGGGGCCCTTGGGCCAGATGATTGAATGGGACTGTGTGAGTGTCCTGCTTGGATGTGAGGTGACTGTTACAGGGACACTAATGTGGGGCTGAGGCAGGAGACCTCTGCCTTGTTTACTCCTTCCTCTAGTGATTCGGGCGTGTTCATTCTGCTGCATCTGGGGGAGGAGCCTGAGCAATTCTTTGCCTAGATTTTCATTCTCTCATCAGGAATCAAATGGTCCTGTTCCTCTAAACAAAGCTTTTTTTTTTTTTTTCTTTCTGTTTTTGGCCCAGGCAAACAAATGCTAAGTTTCAGAGGCACAGCCAGCATTCTCCTGCTAGCTAAGGCCATTGGGAAGTTCTTCTCACTGTCCTGTGGCCTCCTGCCCCACCCTGTCCTCCTCCCCTCCCTCCCTGCCTCTGAGCCTTGTCCACCTGTTTTCCATGGAAGACTTAGTCCCCTCTTTGCCGTCCACCTAGCAGAGACCAAGTGATCTGGGGCTGCATCTCTAGTTCAAAACATGGCCTGGTATGGTGGCACATACCTATGATCTCAGCGCTCTGGGAGCCTGAGGCAGGAGAGTCAAAAGTTTGAACCCAGCCTGGGCAATTTTGTGACTTACTGAGACCCTGTCTCAAGAATGGAAAGACTTTTTTTTTTTTTTTTTTTTTGGCACCGGGGATCGAACTCACAACCTTGCACCTGCCAGGGCAGGCGCTTAAGCCACTGAGCCGAACTCCCAGCCCTGGCTTTTTGAGGCAGGGTTGCACTGTGTAGCTCAGGCCAGCCTTGCGCTCGCGATGTAGCCCAAGCTGGCCTCGAACTCACAGTGCTCCTCCTACCTCAGCCTCCCGAGTGCTGGGATTAAAGGTGTGCGCCACCACGCCCAGCTAATGGAAAGACTTCTTGTTGTCATCATTTGACTTTTGTTGTTTTTTTGTTTGTTCGATTGCTTTTTTTTTTTTTTTTTTGTACCAGGAATCTAACTCACAACCTCACACCGGCTAGGCAGGTGCTTAGGCCACTGAACTAAATCCCTGGCCCTATTTTTTGAGACAGGGTCTCACTATATAGTTCAGGCTGGCCTTGAACTCACTTTGTAGCCCAGGCTGGTCTCGAACTCACAACGATCCTCCTGCCTCAGCCTCCCGAGTGCTGGGATTAAAGTCATGCACTTGCACGCCCAGCTTTGATTGATTTTTAATTTTTCTTGTTTTTTTTTTTTTTTTCCTTCTCTTAAAAAAAAAACAAAGAAAGAATAGAAAGGCCTGGGGATATAACTCAGTGCAGAGTCCTTCAGCTCTTTCTCCATCGCCCCCGCCCCGGAAATCTGTCAGAAAACACTGGAAGGAAGCATCCCTTCAGGGCTCTTCTGAGCCACCTGACCCCTCCTCACCCCACAGGATGAGGTGAGGGGCGGGCTTGGGGAGCAGGCTGGGCGGCCTCAGGTGCCTTTACCTTTGTGACCCTTGATCTCTCTGGGTCACGGAGATGGATGTCCTACTTGTGGGTGGCAAAGCTGAGGCCCCAGCAGGAGAGAAAGAGGAGAGGGAAGGAGCGCTGCTCTGCACCCTCCGCCCACGTCTGGAGTTTTTGAGGTGGTGTTGAGGGTGTCCCTTGATGTGTAATCCTCCTACTTCACCCCTGCCGTAAGAGTGTAAATTAGAGAGATGTTCAGGTGGGTAGAGACCAGCTCTGTATTTATTCTTCATAGCACTGGGGGTTGAACACACAGTCGCTCTACCCTTGAGCTGCATCTTCAGCCCTTTTTTTATTTTGAGGCAGGGTCTTGCCAAGTTGCCCAGGTGGGACTTGAATGTGTGACCATCCTGCCTCAGCCTCCCGAGTAGGTGGGATTACAGTCATGTACCACTGCACCTGGTTTAGCCCTGTGTTTTGATAGAATGTTTTTGCTTTACTGAGGCCAGGGGTGGTGGCAGCTGATCTGAGCGGGTGCTGCCAGCATCGCAGCGTCCCCCGCACTGCACGGGCAGCACGTCCTGCTCCTCTGCTGCTGTGCCAACAGGCGTGCACTTTGGGCTGTCCTTGCTGCAGCCTCCCACCCGCCCAGCTGCTGCCTCACCCTGAACGCCACTGTCCTGGCCGCCCCTTTGTTAGGTCCTGTGACCTATCTCATTCTTCCGGTTCCCGGCGCGGCTGCAGTCAAGTCTGATTAGTTCTGGGTGGTTTCTTCTGCCCAGTTCACATCGTTCTGGCGAACTTTCCTTCCCTTTCTCTTTGCTCTCATGCACTCGAGCACATCGCCTCCCGGCAGTTTGCTTCTCTGGATTCTAGCCTCCTGGCCCCTGGCCTTTGTGCCCAAAACAAAGACAAGCAGTGGACTGATTGTCTGTGGCCCAGATCTTTTCTTGCTTTTGCCTTGTCTCCCCCTCTGCCTCGGAGTCTTTTGGCTGCCAGGTCGGGCTCTGGGATGGAGCGATCTCAGTCCCAAGCCCCTCATTTTCCGGCGAAGACATTGTGGAGTCTGCTTGCGTGTTGTTGTTGTGTTAGTGTTTGGGGATGGTTTATGAGAGGAAATACAGAGGACGCCAGGAGAATGAGCCTCTTTGTTTCCTTCAGCACTGGGGCTTGAACCCAGGGAGTGCTGAGCTGCATTTCTAGCCCTTTTACAGTATTTATTTATTTTTCAATTTTTACTTTTTAAATAGCTTTTTTTATTTTGAGACAGGGTCTCACTAAGTTGCCTGGCCTGGGCTCAGATTTGCCTTCTTCCTGCCTCGGCATCCTCAGAGTAGCCAGGCTGGCAGGCGTGCACCACATGCTCAGCAGATCGAGCCTTTTTTTGGTCAGCAGCCAGGTTGCTCTGTTGCCGAGAGCCTCAGAGCTGCTTCCCAGAGGCACTGCGTTCCTTGGAGGAGCACTTGGTGTACAGAGCCGAGTAGGACCCTCGCCAGCCCTCAGCAGCTTGCATGGTGGCGAGGGGGCAGACAGGGCTGGTGCAGGGTCGGGGGTAAGGGCCGAGCCAGGACCCTGAGGAGAAGCAGGTGTCCACAGATACTGCCTGTGTGGTGTGGGGTGCTAAACCCTCCGTCTGCCCACCCGGCATTCCTTCCTCGCTGCCCTCAGGCCTGCAGCAGGTGCCCGTACCTTGCTCTGTAGACAGCTTCCCACGAAAGGGGCCACGAGTGTGGCTCAGTGCTGAGCACCTGCCTGGTATGCATGAAGCCCTGGGTTCCATCCCCAGCATGGAAAGAAAAGCAAAAAAGAAAGGAAAAGGGGAAGGAAAGGAAAGAAGAGAGACGTATGTGGTATATTTGGTGCTTTCTGCCTCTGATTAGGTTGATTGATTTTTTTTTTTTTTTTGTGGTACTAGGGATTGAACCTAGAACCTTTACACTGAGTTACAACCTCAGCCCCTTTTTTATTTTATTTATTTTTTTTAATTTTGAGATAGAGTCTTTCTAAGTGGTTGAGCTCAAACTTGTCATCCTCCTGGCTCAGCCTCCCAGAGTTCTGAGATTTCTGCTGTGAGCCACGACTCCCAGCTTTGAGTTTTTGTTAAGTCTGAGCTTCCAACCATGGTTCCTGGGCCCAGCCTGTGCTCTCAGTGTCTGCTTAGGGGGAATGGAGGCACTGCTGCCGCTCCTGCCCTGGGCCTGCTAACCTGGTGGCCTCCCCACCCTTCCGCAGCTGGAGCTGGCCACGGCCAAGAATGACATGAACCGGCACCTGCACGAGTACATGGAGATGTGCAGCATGAAGCGGGGCCTGGATGTGCAGATGGAGACCTGCCGCCGGCTCATCACCCAGTCGGGGGACCGGTAAGGCCCTGCCCCCAGGTGACACCGAAGGAGCAGGAGCAGGAACGGGAGCAGAGTCTCAGCCAGCAAGCCCGGGAGCTCCCTGTGGTGGGGACAAGTGCTTATGCATGGGCCGCCCTCCGGAGCCCCTGGGTGCCCACCACAGAGCAGCAGCTTCTTTACTGCCCTGTGCAGCTAGATGACATCTTCCCGTGCCACCAGCCCTGGGGCTTCCCCTGGAGGGAGGAAGGGGGCCTAAATGCTTGAGGGAGTCAGGTGGGGGTCTGACTTTCTCAAGTCAGGGGGGCATGATTTGTGCCTCTGACCCTGGGTAGTTAGTTACCCTTCAGCCAAAGAGTACATTCAAAAGATATAAAAAAGTACAAACAGCTGGCCTTGCCAGTGCGTGTCTATAGACCTAGCCTCTCAGGTAGCAGAGACAGGAGGCTCAGATCACTCCAGTGCAGAAGTTCAAGGCTAGCCTGAGCAGCATAGTGAGACCTGTCTTGAAACATAAGAGGGATGCCTGGCAAGCACAAGTTCCTGGGTTTAGGTGGGCGTGGTGGCGCACGGCTTTAATCCCAGCACTCGGGAGGCTGAGGTAGTAGTGTTGTGAGTTCGAGACTGGCTTGGGCTACAATGCGAGTGCAAGGCTGGCCTGAGCTACATAGTGTGACCCTGCCTCAAAAAACTAGGGCTGGGAGTTTGGCTCAGTGGCTTAAGTGCCTGTCTGGCAGGCGTGAGATTGTGAGATCAATCCCCAGTGCCAAAAAAAAAAAAAAAAAAAAAAAAAAGTAAATAAATAAATTAGATGGAAATAAAGCCGGTCCCTAGTCAGTTAATATACTTGTGCTCAGGTGGCGTCTTTCATGCTGTGATTTGGATATGTCTGACTTCTGAGCCTCTTGAAGCCCTCAGTATAAGATAGGGACCATTTTCCCCCATTAGGGTTGGGGCCAGAACACTGTTTCTGCCCCATTTGCTTCCTGCATCTGCGATACCCAGGTATTAGCCACCCACCTGCTGGAGAATGAGCCCATGGGAGAGGGCTTCCTGCCAGTGGCCCCAGAGTGACAACTGGTATTTTTTTCTAGAAAGTCTCCTGCTTTCACTGCGGTCCCGCCTAGCGACCCGCCGCCGCCGCCAAGCGAGACTGAGGACTCCGATCGAGATGTCTCATCTGACAACTCCATGAGATAGGGCCCAACTCTGGCAGGGTCTCCTGATCCCTCACCCCTAGAGGGCTTGGGCTCGGGCTCGCAGAGGGGACACTCACTTACGTGTACCTCAGAGCCAGGCCTGGCCCTGGGGCGTCTCCCTCCTTCACTGCATCCTGGGCCTCCCCAGGGTAAAGAGGTGTCTGGAGCTAGGCTTGGCCCATCCTTCCTGGGTGGCTTCTGCCTGCGTGGGTGTCTGCTACTTCCCTATCTTTAAATGCCGCGCCCCTGCCATCTCTATCGTGTAAGGAATGTGCGCCAGGTCCTGCCCTCCACTCTGGGTCTAGACTGGCTGTGTCTTTGGTTTTTATTCTGGTGTTAAGTGGCCCAGGCACTGGTATGAAGCTGACCAGCCAGAGGTTCCCTAAAGGTTTGTGCAAAGCTTGAACCCCAGTCAAGGTGGAGGAGGGCGGGGTGGGGCTGGGCGCCCAAGCTGCCCCCCAACCCGCGCCTTGGCCTTGGAGCCCAAGCTAGGTGCGGTGTCCTGGGGGTTCGGAAGCTCAGGCTGGCCTCGATCACCAGTGGGTGAGAAGAGGTGACACTGTGTGCACGCGGATTTGTGCGTGCATGAGTGCTCAGGGTGTTTTCAAGTGTCAGCTTAAGTCATGCCTCACGAAAACCAACAGGCGTGGACAAGCTTGGAGAGCCTGGAGGTTCACCTCCGAATACCTGTCTAGGAGGCTGTGCCAAGCTGATGTTTGAATGGAATCTTTAATAATAATCAATGTGGCGAGTATTTATTGAGCACTTTGTTATCACTGTTTCAAGCATCTTCTGACACTTAACTAGAATCTTAACTGAAGTATGCACTATTATTTCCATTGTGAAAAGCCAGGGCAGGCAGTGACAAATGACTTCTCAAAGAGCCTCCTGATAGCAGAGTAGAGGTCACCCTGCCTGCATCCACTCCCCTCCCCCAGGGGTTGGCTATCCCAACACAGCTGGGCCTCAAAGCTGGAGGAAGTGCAGTAACATGTATTAAGTGACACAGCTTGCTTACTACGCAGACATCTAGGTGACCTATCTCATAGTCGTTTTAAAAAATACACAAAGGTAAATAACTTGCTCAAGACCCACACAGCTGCCCACGATTGCGGGAAGAGCTGGAGTTTGTGCCCCAGCTCCACATAGTTTGCTGCACCCTGCTTCTGACGTCAGATGCCAGGTCAGTCACACAGCCAATCCCAAATTCCATTTCCTGCTGGGAATTTGGCTCAGTGGCTTAAGCGCCTGCGAGGTTGAGAGTTTGATCTCCGGTGCCACAAAAAAAAAAAAAACCATTTCCTATGTCTATGGCTGCCAAGCCAGCCAGGTGACAGCTGTCTTGGGCTAGACCTGTTTTCTGCTGTGCCTGTGGGGAAACAGGTACAAATGGAAGAGGGGACTGTCCTTAGAGGAAGGTGCATGGATGGGGGCCCATCAAATTTGTCATCTGGCCTTGGCATCAGCCTCCCCCGCCCCACCCCGGATAAGAAGCAGCAGACAGCAGAGCTGGGTGCAGTGGGCTTTATTTATTGACGGTGCACAACGAACCAGGGCTCCCTAGGCCCCTCCCCTTCTCCAGGGGGCCTGGGATGGAAGCTGGGAGGAGGGGAGATTCTCAGTGTTGGGGCTGAGTGGGGCGGTGACTTCTGCAGCGAGGCCTCGTCTCCCTCCATGGTCTCGCTGGGCTGTAACTGGGGGGCCACTTACTCCTTGGAGGCCATGTGGACCATGAGGTCCACCACCCTGTTGCTGTAGCCGAACTCATTGTCATACCTGCAAGGTGACCAAGGACATCAGAGGCAGCTCTGAACCAGCCACCACAGGTGCCAGAACCCAGGTTACAAGCCTTGTTGCCTCGCCCATCCTTGCCACCTACCAGGAAATGAGCTTGACAAAGTGGTCATTGAGGGCGATGCCAGCCCCAGCGTCAAAGGTGGAAGAATGGGTGTCACTGTTGAAGTCACAGGACACAACCTGGGGAAGGGAGAAGGCTTGGTGTGGGAGGCCAGTCCTGCTCCGAGGTGTAGCGCAGGAACTGAGCTCCAGGCCCTAGAAGTACCTGGTCCTCGGTGTAGCCCAGGATGCCTTTGAGGGGACCCTCTGATGCCTGCTTCACCACCTTCTTGATGTCATCGTATTTGGCCTAGTAGGGTAAAACCAAGGCAGATACTCACTGCAGCCCACCTCAGTCACTGGTGAAAAACCTCAGCCCACCCAAGTCTGCCCACCATACCGCTTTCTCCAGGCGGCAGGTCAGATCCACAACTGACACATTAGGTGTGGGCACACGGAAGGCCATGCCTGTGAGCTTCCTGTAGACAGAGGGAGATGCTGTGAGCCACACCCCAGGCCTGTGCCCTGCTTCCCACTCCCTGCAGCAGCAGAGGCTTACCCATTCAGTTCTGGGATGACCTTGCCCACGGCCTTGGCAGCGCCAGTGGATGCAGGGATGATGTTCTGGGCAGCACCTCGGCCATCGCGCCACAGCTTCCCAGAGGGGCCATCCACAGTCTTCTGGGTGGCAGTGATGGCGTGGACTGTGGTCTGGAAAGCCGGAGGAGTTGAGGCCCTGCACAGTGCCCACGCCCCACCCCCAACCCCAGGACAGGGACCCAGAAGGGGGAGAGAGGATGGGGCCGGTCATACAGTGCATACCATGAGTCCCTCCACAATGCCGAAGTGGTCGTGGATGACTTTGGCCAGTGGGGCTAAGCAGTTGGTGGTGCAAGAAGCATTGCTGGAAAGAGGTGGGCAAGTCAGGGAGGTCCTACCACCATCATGGTCACTATCACCCCTCGGCCCTGCCCATCAGCCTGCCACTGCCTGCCTGCTCACCTGACAATCTTGAGGGAGTTGTCATACTTCTCATGATTCACACCCATCACAAACATGGGGGCATCAGCAGAAGGAGCAGAGATGATGACCCTCTTGGCACCACCCTTCAAGTGAGCCTGCGAGGAAAAGTTGTTTACAAACCCTGGCTTCCTGGCTGTGCCATGCCCCAGAGTGGGGCACTCTCGTCTTTGAGCTTCAGGTCACTTACCCCAGCCTTCTCCATGGTGGTGAAGACACCAGTGGATTCCACCACATACTCTGCGCCAGCATCGCCCCACTTGATGTTGGCGGGATCTCGCCTGTGAGAGGGAAGGAAAGAGGTCAGAATTCATACAGGGCACACCATCCTACTAAATGCCTCCAGGGCATTAATTCCCCCATCTTGCTGGGTCTTGTGCACTTACTCCTGGAAGATAGTGATGGCCTTTCCGTTGATGACAAGCTTCCCATTCTCAGCCTTGACGGTGCCATGGAATTTGCCGTGGGTAGAGTCGTACTGGAACATGTAGACCTGGGGGCAGGGAAATGTCAGGGTGCTGCCTCATAGGCAGCTCCACCCCCTGGCACGGGGGAACACACTCACCATGTAGTTGAGGTCAATGAAGGGATCATTGATGGCCACAACATCCACTTTGCCGGAGTTGAAAGCAGCCCTGGTGACCAGGCGCCCAATACGGCCAAATCTGTGGGACATCACAGGCAACAAGGCGGTGAGGGGGTGGACAGAGAATTTTCATGGAGGATAAGCTCAATTACATACAGGAGGGCGATGTACAGGAGGAGGGTGTGCTGCATTACAGGCAAGGGGAGGCCCTCAGCTCATGCAGCCTCTTCCAGCAAACAGAAGTCTCCTCAAACACTAAAACCAATGGGTGCTGGCCAGGTGTGGTGGGGAATGTCTATAATCCCAGCACTTGGATCACCAAATGTGAGGCCAGTGTGAGCAACACCGTGAGTTCAAGGCCAGCCTGAACTACATAACAAGACCCTGTCACTTAAAAAAGATGCTGAAATCCTCTACATTCAAGCTATACACTCTTCTGTAGGTACTTTAAAAAAATTATTCTAGAGGGTGTTCCTGATACCTACACAATGCCTACATATTACTTCATTCATGTGGATTCAGTGTAGTACTAGGTGGGCAAGTAATTCATGTTTTGATAACTTTCTAGAATTCTCCCCTAAAACGTTTTTTCCCAATTGGTTGCATTCAGAACTGTTGGATATAAGGGCCAGCTGTACTGAATTTTCACACCATGAGATCTAATTTATCATCCTTGAGCAGCCCCACCAGACCAGCTGGTCTCACACTGTGGCCATAAAGTGGAGGCACCTTTCCTGCCGAAGAGGTGAGCAGGCGCTAAGGCTCCCAACACGCAGTCATCTAGAGTCCTTCAAGAAGCAGCAGAGGGAGGCCCTGCCAACCAAGTCTAGGAAGACGCTTGGCACACACTTGTCTGTCACCCCCACTACCCATTCCCTGGCCCAGGAAGTCCTGTTCTTGCCTGGCAGACTCCAGCTACACCCTCCTGGGCAACATCAACTCGTACACTCAGCATCATCCAGCTCAAAGGGCAGGAGTAAAGGTCACACTAGCTGGACAGGGTAAGCCCACCCCTTCGCCAAGTCCCACCTCCAAAAGGAAAGAGGGAGAAAAAAACGTTGGGTTTCCAACCCCCTCACCCTTGGGCTCTCATTCGTTAAATTACCTGTCCTTCCCGGCTCCAATCAGGAGAGGGCGCAATAATGGGTGTGGGGAGTAGGGGGTGCAGGAGAGCTGGCGCCCAGGCCCCCAGCCACAGAAAGGTCGGTGGCTATATTTAACTTCACTTGAGGGCGGAGTGGGGAGATCTGGTTTCTGGAAGACGGGATGGGGAGAAGGGCAGGATTCCCGGGGCTCCCTGACATCTAATCCGCACAGTGACCTTTACGGCCTGACCTTTAGGGTTGGGTCACTGCTGGGCTGTGATGCGAAGGCGCAGAGAACAGCCACTGCAAGGGAAGGGGCTGCTGGCACCGGAGCCATTTTGTGTTGCAAATTTTCGAACCATGAGTCAGCTCCTCCCCACTTGGCAAGGAGCCACTGCCACCACACCTCCGGGGGTGGGCAGACACGAGACTCCCCATAAACCTGATTCTTGAGTCATCTGAGAATTATCTAGAAAAAGTGACATGGCTGAGGGGCTTGAGGCTTGTCCTAGATACACTAAGGCCGGAAGCTGGGTTCTCAGGTCCAGCTCGTTGGAGACCCAGAACCGGTGGAGGCCCCACCCTGCTGAAGGAGGAGGGCTAGTCACAGCAGGGGCGGAGGAAGACAGGAGAGCACGGAAGGTTTCCTAACGGAGGTTCATTCATTTCCTTCCCCATTGCAACACGGCAGCCGGGTGACCGCTGCAAACCCGTTGATGCGTGGGGCACTCATCCCGCATCCCGGGGCCGCCGGGGTGGGGGAGGAGCTCATCCCGGGCACGTGACCCCACAGGGCGCGAAAGCAAAGAAAGAACCCCGGCCCGGGGCCTCAGGGGATGGATCTCTGGCCAGCGCAGGCCTCTCCCATCTTTCTGGGGCGGGGCGGTGCAGGTATCAGGGCAGCTCGTCCCCGCAAGGACGAAGGGGCAGGAGGCTGGAGCAGGGGACACGCGGGAGCCTTCGCCGGTCTGAGCGGTGACCTTCAGCTCTCCTTGGGGCTGGGGGGGGTGCATCTCCGCACGCGACTGCAAAGCCCCAGGCCCGGCCACACCTGCAGCCGCAGCCCAGGCTCCGCCCCAGCCCAGCTCTCACTTACCCGTTCACTCCGACCTTCACCATCGTGTCTGGGATTGCGGCTGCGGGAGGGAGAGGGAGGTGAGCATCAGCGCGGCCCCTCCCCGGCCTCCATTACCCCTGCACGCCCCGGCACGTCTCGGGGCCACCGCCCGGCCGCCCCGCCCCACCCGGCCCTGTCCCGCGCCACCGCCAGACCCCGGGCCACCCGCTGCGTTCGCCCCGAGCCCCACGGGGCCCCGCGCGTCTCCACCTGGCGCTGCACGCGAAGAACGAGAACGGGTCGGGCGCACAGGAGCAGAGAGCGCCGGCGCAGGCTGCAGCCTCCCTTTATAGCGGCGGGGCAGGGCGGGGAGACGCGGCCCCGCCCCGGCCGCTCGTCCAGTAGCTGCCCGCGGCACCGAGGCCTGAGCTACGTGCGCCCGGAAAGCCCGGCGCGGCCCCCCCTCCCGCAGAGGAGCACGCAGCAGGCGTGTGGGCTCGGGGCCGAGGGGGAGGGGACGGGGTGCCGGGGCCCGTGGACCCGAGGACGCCAGTGGCCAGGGACGTGCTACTGCTGCGGGATGAAACGGGAGGCCTGGTGTGGGGGGAAGGGGACAGGTACCGGGGCCGCCCCCCGCCCAGCTTTCTTTCCACGACTGCGGGCTGCAAAGCCGGGGATCTTGAACTGTTTCGCTAGTGACAGGAGCCGCTCAAGAGAGACCAGGAAGGCCTCTGCCCAGCCCCACTTCCCGGCCCGCTCCTGGCTCCCGGCCTCCCCGGGGCCTGGGCTGGACACCGGGCGGTGGGGACCTGCAGGGCAGGAGGTCCCTGCGCACAAGGTCACGCTGTCCCGCAGCCCTGGTAGCCGAGAGCCATGATCGTTGGAGCGGATAAGCCGGTCCCTTGTGCACAAACTGTTTCCACCGGCCAGGGCCCGGGGCTGGGCAGCCTCACTTTTGGGGCTGGGCTGGCCGAGGCCCAGGGGGAACCTGAGGGCCGAGCAGCCAGCCCAGCAGACAGAGCTCCTTTCTCCCGCTGCGCCGCGGGCGGGGAGCGGGACGTGCGGGCGGAAGTCCCTCCCAGCGCGGGGACGTGCGGGCCGGCCTGGCAGTCAGGGACGCCCCTGCACTGTGCCCCTCCCCGGGGGCAGGGACAGGGTGAGTCCGGCCGGCCGAGGGCAGAAGCAGGGAGAGGTCTCGCTCGCAGTGGCAGGGGAAGGAGTCCATCCTCCCCCAGGACCGAGCCTGGGGCGGGGCTTGCGAGTTGAGGATGGAGGAAAGGCGGGCGAGACTTGGAGGCTTGGGTAGGAGGGACGAGGCCATCACAGGTGCAGGGCCGGGGGATCCTGGGCCACTTTGCTGGGCCAGCGTCACCTGATACCAGCCCCCTGCCCTCTAGCTGAAAAGCCTGTAGCTAAGTTTAGCTGGCCTGGCCTTAACCTTTGCTTAAAAGGCAGGGAGCACACGAGGTGCTGCACCCCGGCTCCAGCCCCAGCTCCTTGCCCTCCCGCCTTGGGGCTCCAGAGCCAAAGCTGTGTCCAAGTCTGGCAGTGGTCCGCGTGGCCTGTGCCCCGGCTTTTCGTGTGCAGCAGCAGGCCAAGCAAGCGGGCCTGATGATGAGGGGTGGATCCCCTGCCGCAGTGCAGATGAGCCATGCCTTTCCTACGCCCCAAGAAGAGCACCACCTGCCCGGTGCATCAACGCTTTCCCTGCCCAGGGCCTGAGTAGCTGGTCCATAGCGCCATTCTGGGTAGCACCTTCCCCTTAGCCTGCACTGTCTTTCCTCACGACTCCCCCAACCCCAAAAGGCAGGCGGGAGCACTCCTGGCAGTGTGCTGTTGTCATGGCAGCGGACACCAAGGAGGTCCCTAAGCGCAGGCGCAGCATGCCTCCTGCCTCCTGTTCGGGTGACTCAGCAGACTGAAGCCACATCACATGCTGAGTGGTCCGAACGAGGGGCTGGGCTTTTGCAGATTGGCAAGGGGCAAGGAGCCCTGGCAGGCAGATCTGGGCTCCTGTGGGGCTGTAGACCACATGCCAGGCAGTGGTGGGTCTAGGATGGGAGCAGGGGACACAGCAGGGGACAGGAGCAAGGGCACGTGAAGGAGGCCCGTGCTTTGTGGAGCCAGTTCCTCTGCCTTGGCACTGCTGCCGCTTTGTGCCATGTTAGTGACATGGTGTGTCAGCGATGTGGTGCGGCTGTCCTGTGTACATAGGACAGTTAGCAGCAGTCCCCTCCCCGGGGCTGTGACAGTCTCAGGCACTGTTCAGTGTCAGGGGGCAGAGCCAGCCCAGGCTGAGGAGTGCGGCTTGTGCACAATGGAGTGGTGCGGGGAGCAGAGTGCAGCCGAGCTCTGTGGACTGCCTGGGGCCCTGGGCTAACGGGAGAGGTGAAACAGACAGGTGCAGACAGTGGCCAAAAGTGTCTAAAAACATTTATTCACTAGAAATGAGGAGACCGGCGAACCCCTATTGCACAGTGAGAGCAGCTCCGATCGGTTTAGGTGGAGCTTATTAAAGGGCAATGTCTCGAATTTTAAAGACACACAAGGACTAAAAACACAGAGATAGGCAGACAGGTATTTTACAGGGGAAAAGAAGCTAGGGTTGAGGTCGTCCTGTGGGTGCCCTGCACAGCAGGGATGGGAGCGGGCAGCTGGCTGCCTAGGACCTGGGCCTGCGGGCAGAGGCTCTGCGGATGGGCGTTGTTTTCCTGGGTGTTTCATCTTCTGAGAGCTCAGCTGAAAGCTCTAATCCAGGAATCATAGAAATAAGAAAAGCTGAGTCACAAAGATGGTGACAGATTGATCTAGGAACAAATGGGACAGCAGTACACCACACAGAAACAGGCCGCCTAAGAGGGGAGGAGGACAGGGAAGGGCAGCGGGCCAGGGAGAACCTGTCCCAGCCCACACCGGGTGCTCACCTTCCCCACTGGACTCGTCGCTGGAGAAGACAATCTTGGGTCTCCTCTTGGAGGTGCGCTGCTGAGTGTGTGGAGGCCGACGGGCAGTGCGGGTAGTGTGGCGGGGCTCAGGTGTACGGAAGTCCCCGTCAGAGCTGAGAGACGCCAGAGGCTGCCGCCCAGAGCCTGGGAAAGGAGGGAGCATGGTTAGAGACCTAAGCGTGGCTTACTGGAGGCGCCACGCCCCACTGAGGGCCGAGGTACCGGTGGTCGTGCTAGGCTTCCTGGCCGGAGCGGCTCGGTGGCTGCCGTGCTCGGGTTCCTCGGTCTCTTCCAGGCCTCGTGTGTGACAGGCGCGGAGCTTCTGCTCAAACTCATCGATGGAGGCCTGGAGGGAGAGAAGATTGTGAGCCAGTCTGGAAACATTATTACTTCTATGTTTAAAAAGAAAGAGTCCTAAAAGACATGTGAGAACCTTAAATGTTACTGTTAAGAACTAGAAACAGAAGGAGCCAGTCTTCGCCCTCTGTGACCCACTGTGAGGAGGCTGGGGAGACGCTTGTGGCTGGGACTGCAGCCGGTGTGGGGCATGCAGACAGCGGCACTCACCTTGCCCTCAGGCTTGGCCCCGCGCCGCAGCTTGCTTACAGCAGCCAGGAAAGCACTGAAGACGCACTCATCCGATAGTTTGTCCCCAAAACACTCAAAATTGTCGAGCATCTTGTGGAGGCCTCGCTCCGTGAGGGGCAGCTGCGACACACAGTAGGCCAGATCTCGGTGCTGCCGCTCGGTCCTGCAGCAGGGTGGGGCTTTGTGAGGCCTGGCTTGGCTGGTGCTCACCCTTCCCCCTTTCCTTGTCCTCCCCGTTTGGGGGAGCCCCGGGCTCTTTGCCCACAGGTCCCAGAGCCGGGCACTGTGACCTCCCAGGCAGCGCGTACTGGGCCGTGCGGAAGCGCTGGCACAGCTTCTCCACCAGACTCTCGTTCTGCTTGTCTTTGGTGATGTAGGCGAGGAGCTGCCTGTGGGAGGAGGTCGTGGAGATCAGCCTGGCTGGTCCCCGACACCACCCTTTCTGTCCTTGCCTTAGAGCAGACTAGAACCCTTCCCGCAGCCGTGAGAGAAGCCCGCCCCGTCATTCCAACTGTGGAGAAAGTTACCAAGAACAGCAGCTGTTCAGTGAGTAGGACCACGTGCCCACCACATTAGGAAGGAATCTTTACTACTCCCAGGAACTACGGGGCAGGCTGTGTGTAAGCCTCACTGCACAGAGGAGGAAACAGGCACAGAGAGGCCAAGTTATCCCTAAAGACCACACGGCTAGTGAGGAGCAGAGCTGGGGCTGGAGGTATGGCTCAGTGGGAGGGTGCAACAAACAAGCAGAACTGGAACAGAAAAAGAGTTGTCTGATTCAGAAGCCTGTGCTCTAGGCGAGAAATGTGCCCATGGCCCCAGGAACCTTACTTCATGATGGTGCGGAAAGGCTCTTCCTCCACTCCGCCCTCGGGGTCTGACAGGCGGCTGATGATGTCAGGGAGGAGATTGTAGACTGCATTGCCCTGTAGGGGAGAGGGAAGGTTACACCAGCCAGGTGACCCTGCCATATTTCTCCTGAAGCGGGCGCAAGCCACCTGCTTGCCCACACCCTCTCACCTTGTGGGAGAGCTCGTTGAAGAAGTTCCTGGCCAGTGCAGCAATCTGAGGCTCAGGGTCGACAAGCAGGACGGCCATCTCGCTCACCTGCCCCTTGACCTTCACCATGTCCTTCAGAATCAGGTGGGTCATTACCAGCCCTGCTGTCTTCCGCACTTGCTTAGCTGGATCCCGAAGGCTAGAAACAAAAGCTCGAGTTTCTGCTATCCAGAGCTGAGCCATACCCAAGAATTGGTAGGATGGGGCCTGGCAGGGATTCCCACCCCACAGGGCGCCTCCCCTGGTGCAGGGAGAGTGCTGTCCAGAGTTGAAAGCTGAGGTGGGGAAAGAGGTGAAGCTTCTGTTTCCTGGGTAACACGGAACCAGGGCCTGTGCAGGTCACATCAAGCAGATGTTGACAGTGATGCCCGGACTAGAGTTTCACTACTCTTTCACTGACCTCAGCGCCTGGAGCGAGCATTAGGGGTCCTTACCGAGCGTACAGGTGGGGTGTCCAGGGGTCCACCAGGTTGGGGAAGCGGATGGCCAGATCCCCGGTGGCAACCATGAGGTTGGAGCGGACAGTGGGGAGTGGGGACTTCTCTAGCATGGTGAACAGAAGACGGAGCTGGGAGTCACAGAAAGTGGAGCTGGAGGGAAGGAGAGGCTCATCAGGGAAGCTGTCACCCTCATCCCATGGGAGGTGGCGCTGTGCCAGGCCTACCTGATCATGCAGAACTTGCCGAGGGCCAGTGAGGCAGCTGCACAGAGGTCTGCATTGCTGTACAGCCCAGGGTTGTTGCAAACTTTAAGCAAAAGTGGAATAAAGGCGGCCAGTACCTGTTTGCCTGTTGGAAGAACAAGTGTGTTTGAGACAGGTCATCTTGGTTGGGAAGCTCACCTAGCAATTGTTTCTTTCTTTTTTTTTTTGGTACCAGGGATGGAACTCCAGCCATGTTTCTTTTTTCATTTGTCCAGAGCAATTGTTCTTACCGTCCAGCAGTTCCAGCTCACAGATGCCACGGATAAGCTCTGCTTCTGTATCATCAGCAGTGGCCCCAGTCAGCCCCAGCTCCTCCTCCATGGTGGTCTCAGAGCCTGAGGTCTAAGGGAGAAGAGGCAACCCTTTGTTTGAAAGGTTCTGAAGAAAAGTAGTATACTGAAGCATTCATAGACTTGTCCAAAGGACTGAAAACAGAAAGAAGTCCTCCATGGACACATGTGTTATCTTAGCTGCTTGGCAGACTCAGGGAGGAGAATCACAAGTTTGAGCCCGGCACCATATTAAGAGCCTGTCTCAAGTATAACAGGAAGGCCTAGGGATCTAGCTCAGAGGTATAGCACTTGCCTACCATGCATTAGGCATCCTGGATTTGAACCCCATACCACAAAAAAAGAAAGAATTCCTAAATTGAGCAGGGAAATAACTAGGTCCTCTAAATTTGTTTTCAGTTGCCTCTATTCCTCTTAATTCGTCCTCAGAGGACATAATATACCACCCATAATAAACAGGATTATGCCAGACAATGGCTCAAGGTCAACAGAGGGTCAGACTTTAGCCAACTGTGCATGACTCTGTGTCCTATTTGTCTGCAAGAATGTTTCTGGCCAGGTGCCCGGCTAACAGCAAAGGCTGATGGGAGGCGGGGCTGCATCCATGTCTAACACTGTCTTAGACAGCGCCTGTGTCTTGTGTCTGTCCTGAGCTGCCTAGCTCTGTAGTCTGTTTCCCTAAAATTCTTTCCTGCGTGTGCACAGACTGTCCCATCCTTGTTTATATCAGTCTCCCCCAGGGTAGCAGCAGCAAAGACGTGGAGATCCACAGACGACAGTGCTCTGATCCGAGGTGGTGATTCTGAAACAAATCCTGAGGACCTGGGCCATGACCCCGGCCCTGTGTGCTCCCCGCACCTTCTCCTTGGGCTCCTTGGTCTTGTGCTCCTGTTCCTCCTGAAGGACTCGGCGCCGACAGAGCTCTCCGCTCACTGCGTGTTCCAGGTGCACCAGCTGCTGTAGGCCCACGTCCCCGGCCAGTGACAGGAGGTGCATCAGGAGGAAGGTGGGGAGCATTGGCACGGTCTGCCCTGGTGGAGGGGAGGGAGGGAGAGACGGTCAGTCCCCTCATGCTACTGAGCTCTCCTTGCTCATGTGGCCCTCAAGCTAGTGAAGGGGACAGGGGACTGGCGCAACTTCAATTTGGACAAAACTGGCATGATGAGGGCTGAGAGGTTGTAGAAAGTGCTAGTGGCAATGGTTTCTGGCTGCCCCTGCCCAGGCCTGGTCCACGAGTCTGGTCCACTCACTGGGGTCCTCCTGGCTGGAGCTCTTCTCCTCCAGCTTCTCCAGAGCCTGCTTGGCACAGCCCTGCAACATCTGGGCACAGATCACCTCGGGGCCCTCTGCCAGCTGGTAGGTGAGTGTCACTGCTGCCTCCTTGAATGGGATCCAGAGTGGGTCCGGGTGGGCAAAGCCTGCACGGGCAGGGGGAAGGCTGCTCATTGCAGGGCGGCTCCAGCCCACCCTGCCCCACCCACCCCGGCCCTTTTGGACAGCTCACCTGTTGTGACCATGTCCCGAAGTCTCTCAAACAATACATGTTCCTGAGGCAGCCTGAAGGGAGGGTGACATTTGCCCAAGGAAGGCTGTGGAGAAAGACCAAGGAAGATAGTGCGGGGTGTGGGTAACGGGTGAGCGGACCCCCACTTCGGGGCTGGCCGGTGGCCACGCCGCCTACCTTCCTCCTGTCAGAGATGTTGGCGATGGCCTGGCACACCTGTTGGGCCAGCCTGTAGTCCGGCGGAGACTTACTGTCCAGCCCTATGCTCACCAGCGTGTCTAAGTTGCTTCCCACGATTTCTGGTTTTCCTCTAGGGGAAGGAAGACACAGTCAAGGCAGTCTTGGATGTGACTCTGGGAACACAGTGCCACTGTGGGTTTTCCTAAGCCCGGGATACTGTGGGAGGCCCTGCCACATGGCCAGCGCTGAGTCTCACTAGCTCTCCTGAACCTACTATGAGGCAAGGGGCTGCTTCTCTTTCTGTTCAGGGGCGGACGCCAAGCAGAGCTCAGCGGGGCCTGGTTGCTGCTATGGAAGGAGAAGGATGCGGTTAGAACCCTCCTCACCCCTCCCACCCCACTGCCTGCAGACTCGAGCCTCACCGCGCCATCATGCCAAGAAGCATGACAGAGGAACAGCGCTCCAGAGCAGAGCAGGGGACCTTCTCGGTGGCCCGCTCCCACAGCAGCTGGGTCACTGCTGGTTTTAACTCATCCTTTTGAACAAACTCACAAAGCTGAGGAGAAAAGAAAAAAGAGGTCAGCCCCAAAACAGTATTCTTCTTGGTCTACTTCTTCAAAGACACCGGAGAACCTGGAGTGAGTAAAAACAATATTCAGAACTGAAAAGAAAGAAGCCTAACTTATAAGGTAGGGGCTCAGGGAGGTGTCTCTCTCCGTTTTTTTCTTCCTTCTCTCTCCTCCCATCCTTCCCAGAAGGGGTCTCATTGTGTAGCTTAGGCTGGGCTCCAACTAAAGATCCTCCAGCCTTAGCCTCCAGAGTGCTGGGATTATAGGCATGTGCCACCACACCTGCTCTTTTTTCCCTTTTTGTGGCTGTGCTGGGGATAATGACCCCAGCGCCTTATGTCTGCTGGGCTAGCTGTACCACTAGGCTATATCCCAGCTGTCCATTCTGTCTTTAAAATGACACTAACTAAAGTGACACATCAAGCCGGGTGTGATGGTGCACCCCTTTAATCCCTGCACTCGGGAGGCTGAGGTAGGTGGAGCATTGTGAGTTCAAGGCCGCCTTGGGCTACAACGCGAGCACAAAGCCGGCCTGAGCTACATAGTGCGACCCTGCCTCAAAAAACGAGGGCTGGGAGCTTGGCTCAGCAGCTTAAGCGCCTGCCCTGGCAGGTGTGAGGTTGTGAGTTCGATCCCTGGGGCCGCAAAAAAAAAGAAAAAAAAAAAATAATAAAGTGACACATCAAAACTGACCTTCCCGAGTTGTTATAGCTTAGAACTAAAGTATCCCCTCACATCTCATGTTCAAAGGAGGGGCTTTTGGAAGGTATCTGGATCATGGAGGTGCTATACTAATCCACTAATTTCCTTTTTTTTTTTCTAAAAGGAGGAAAGCTTTATAGTGGCTCAGTTTGTGGAGATTTCAGTCCATGGTTGGCTGGCGCCAAGGCAGTGGGGCATGGCAGAGGGGCCTGGTAGTCAGGAAGCAGAGCTCACCAACTAAGGATTTCATGGCTTAATGTGCAATCAGGAGCTGGGGCCTCATGGACGAGGCAGGTGCCTGGGGGTTGTGACGTGGAAGGGCATATTCTTTTTTCCTCCGGCTCCTCCTCTCTGCTCTCTTGGCTTCCTGGCCACCATATGGTGAGCAGTTTTCCTCTGCCCATGCCCCTTTCCTGCACTGGAGCCAGCAACCATGGACTGAACCCATTGAAACTGAGCCAAATAAATGTCTCCTTGAAATTGTGAGGGTTGGGTATTTTGTCTCAGAGGCAGGAGAGCTGACTGATATGCATTCCATGTCAATCCCTAGTCCTGATTCCATTCTGGGGACTTCTTTAGCTTTCTTGTGGGTCCCACAAACTCACCCTGTATGAAATGGAAGCCATCATTCTGTCTTGCCTTTTCATTTTGCCAATAGTACCAATACTGTCTTAGTTACATAAGCTTAAAAAATTTCTATCACCTCATTTTTTTTGACTCTGTCACTTCATCTTACTTATCTGTCCTTTAAAGATTGTCTTCTATTTTTTTTACACGTGTCTTATTTCACTAGTATGTTCTCAAGATGCATCCATTTACCTATAAAAGTCTCCAGTTAATCCTTCTTGATGGCTGAGTAGTACTCCATTATATAAAAATATCACATCTTTTTATCCATTCCTCAGTCGATGGGCATTTAGGTCATTTCCAAGCTCTGGCTATTATAAACTGTGCTGCTATAAACATGGGTGCACATATATCGCTGTGGTATGGTGTTTTTAATTCTTTTGGGAAGATACCCAGAAGGGGAATAGCTGGGTCGAATGGGACCTCCAATCCTAGCTTTTTGAGGAATCTCCACATTGATTTCCATAGTGGTTGCATCAGTCTGGATTCCCACCAATAGTGGAGAAGGGTTCCTTTTTCCCCCCAGCCCCTTCAGCATTTGTTATTGGTTGATTTCTTGATACTAGCCATTCTTTCTGGGGTGAGGTGGAATCTCAGTGTTGTTTTAATTTCCATCTCTCGAATAACCAGTGCTGTTGAACATTTTTTCACATATTTACTTGCTGTATTTCTTCATCTGAGAAGTCTGTATTCATTTCAGATGCCCGTTTTTGGATCTTTAAATCTGGGAGGCCTGGTTTTTTAAAGTTCTTTATATGCTCTCAGTAGTAATCCTTTATCTGAGGGACAGCTGGCAAACATTTTCTCCCATGTTGTGGGTTGTCTCTTCACTCTGTTGGTGGTTTCTCTTGCTGTGCAAAAGCTTTTCAGTAGGGTGAGATCCCATTTGTTGATTCTTTGCGATAGTTCTTGTGCAATCTGGGTTTTGTTCATAAAGTCTTTGCCTACGCCAATGTCTTCAAGAGTTTTACCTACTCTATCTTCCAGAAGATTTAATGTTTCTGTTTTAATATTAAGATCTTTGATCCATTGTGATTTTAGCTTAGTACATGGTGAAAGATACGGGCCTAATTTTAATTTTCAGCATGTGCAGAGCCAGTTTTTCCAGCACCATTTATTAAAGAGGCTATTCTCCTTCCAATTAATGTGTTTGGCACCTTTGTCAAAGATAAGGTGGCTCAGTGTGCCTGCAGTTGTCTTTGTATCTTTTAATCTATTCCACTGATCTTCGAGTCTGTTTTTTTGCCCGAAGACTGTCTGCTAGTCCAGTTCTACAGTTATCCCTCCAGGCCCCCAGCCTCACCCTGTCACTGTACCTGTAGCAGCCTCCATAACGTTCCTGTCCTGTCCCCAGCTCCACTCCGCCAGCTTATCAGCTGCGGCTGGGTTGGTGCCCCCTGAACACCGGCCTCTTGCTGTGACAGTGCTGCTACTTATCACTTTGAGCTCTTCTCTGCTTCCTGTAGGGCTCCTATCCAACAGCCAGCCTGTGAGGCCTTGCACAGGTGCCATGGCCAGGCGGTCTCCTTTTCCTCAGCAAGGGACTAATGGAGGGCAGTAGTGCCCCTCCCAGTAGAAGCTGACCGTCATTATCCCCTCCAGTGTTTGTCCCCATGATGCAAATTCTCCCAAGGAGATGTGCCTCACTGAAATGCCAGGGTTGTGGTTAGCAAGGTTCCAGGCCTAGGCTCTTGGCGGTACTCAGAAACCTTTACAATTCAGCTCCAACCTATATTCTAACTGAATTATCTTTTCCAGATAATAATTTTGAACTAGACCATAAACTCCTTATTCTGCAACGTGGGCTCTGGTCTTTCGTAGGTTTGTCTAAAATACTTCACCTCCTGTCAAGCTCAGTGCTACTCATCTTCCAAGACCATGTTAGGTCCTAAACTTTGACGGAGCTTCCTTGACCGTTCTGCCCCAGACAGCTCTTTCCCCCTGTGTATAAGTGCAGTAGCTGTAACTAGCTGAGCTCCTCCCCTCTCCCTGGGATCCACAAACATCTCAGTACAGAGTGCAGAGAAAATGATCCCAACGGGGAAGGCTAAGCAAGTTAATGTAAGTGAGTTGCTAAGAACAGCCCTGGCCATATTAAACACCATATACATGCTTTACTATCGCTACTAGTCATTACCTTGCACTTATTTCTGGCACTGAATTACCTACATTCTGCTTTTGTTTTAAACATGTTTCATGTTTTTAACTATCACCTGGACTGCTGGTTCTTTAAGGGTGGGAGTATGAAAGTCTTATAGTGCTTTGTGGGCCTGAGTATATATTACTGCATACACAGTAAATGTGCCTGTTGAATGAAAAGGAGAAAGTGACAAGACTTACAATTTCCTCAAGACACTGAATGGTCCCAACTGAGGCATCCACCAGCAACAAAGAGAGATTCTGAATCAAAGCCTGGGCCCTGGCTCTGTGGGAACAGCACAGATCAGGGGACATCAGGTGACAGGCAAGGTGAACTTAGCGACAGGGAGGGTGTCAGATAACTGGTTAGGAGCCCCCCTCACAGCCCTATAACAGCCCTGTTGCCCGTGGAGCAGGAACTCCCCCAGAAAGATGCCCCCTGCACTTAGGAGGCCAGAAAAAAACAGGGAGAAACAGTCAGGGAAAGAGAACCCACAGACCTGGCCGAGTCCCCTTTGGGGCTGAGGTAGAGCTGGCGGTAGGCATTCAGCACAGCTTCCCGGACACCAGGCTCCTTGGACCAGATGAGAGGCAGCATTCGGCGTACCCCAAATAGAGCTTGGGGCACCCCGAACTGGTACACCATCACAAAGAACTCAATCACCTCCTGCACCACTGTGAGGACAGACACACGTCACTCATCTACTCAGTGAAACCCCAATGCTTAGTTAGAACCACCCCCTCTTTGCAGCAACATGTAAGCTGAGGCCTTCTCTGATCCTGTATCGACTCCTCCTGCACTGCCTCATCATGAAATACTACATACATCAACATGCATAAGCCAGAGAGGACAACACAGAGCAGCAAGTCAGGGAAGAAACCCTGCCTTCTAAAGGAGCAGAGTGAAATCAACACACATGAACAGGAGTGGGTTTTCCACTCCCAAGCCCCAGTCCTTCCCACGTGGGCCTGGCCAACCTGTAGTCGTGTTTTCATACATCATTTTGCTAATGATGCCGATGGCCTCTGTGATCTTCCGGGAGAAGCTGTAGGCGTCTTGCAGGTACTGTACCAGCATCTCCTGCTTCACCAGCTCATCACTGCCCCTGGCCGCCTCGGGCTCTGACACACTGGGAGCGTCTGTTGCGAGGGTCTGTCCTGGGACCATGCTCCCATTGCAGCCCTGAGTGGAGGCTGCTGGGCCTGGGAGTTAGGGAAGCACAGAGCAGTTTCTGCTGAAGGATATATTCGGGAACCCAGCATCTATCAACATGCTTGACTATTTCTAAAATGTGGAAGTATGAGATTAGAAACTATTCTAAAATATCTTGGTTCACTTTTTTTTTTTTTTTTTTTTGCGCGGCACCAGGGATTGAACTTACAACCTTGCACCTGTCAGACAGGCGCTTAAGTCACTGAGCCAAACTCCCAGCCCTGGCTTTTTGAGGCAGGGTCGCACTGTGTAGCTCAGGCTGGCCTTGCGCTCACGTTGTAGCCCAAGTCAGCCTCGAACTCACAACGCTCTTCCTACCTCAGCCTCCCGAGTGCTGGGATTAAAGGCATGCGCCACTACGCCCAGCTTGGTTCACTTTTCAAAAAAATCCCTGAAACTTCTCTAGTTTGGATAGCCACCGTGTGACTGCGCTGCTCCCGTTCCAGAGCAGAAGCATACCTGACCCCTCCGCCTCCTTCAGCCTGCAAAAAGCAAATGGTCAACAAGTTCTAGCTGAGATGCTGTTGTTGACTGAAGGGGAAGGATTACCTTTGAAAATAATTCCTAAGAGGTTCAGGAACCTGGTTTCCTCTGATTCCTCTGGGTCTGTGTGCCTGAAGGGTTCAGACTCCGGGAAGCGGCCTGTGGCTGCTCGAGCAAGAGTGATGGCCTGCCTGAGGGAACAGCAGCCTGTCACCAATGCAGCACGCAGCACCCTTCTTCAGGGCCTCATGGCTCCATCAAGCTGCTAGACCCAAGTGCCCCGGGGAGGAGCATTGTCAGGGATACACACACCGCCGAGCACCGCCCAGTAAGAGGCCTTTACCAGCCTTTGAAAGCTTTCACCTTCCTACACACTGCTTTATAGACTCGCCAAGTGAAAGTTTGAAAACAAATATATTTTCAGCTATTGGTTACTTAGTGGCACATCCACACAATGCGATTCTACATAGTTACGGAGCTATGAGAAGTGTTAGCTGGGTGTGGTGGCACAGGCCTATAATCCCAGCCCTCTGGAAGGCTGAGGTAGGAATATTGCAAGTTTGAGTTCAGCTTGTGCAGTGTAGCCATTTAGCAAGAACTTTTCTGAAAATAAAAAGGTCCAGAGACAACTCAGTGTGAAAGCCCTTGGTTCAACACTTGGTACCAAAAGAGAAAAAAAGAAAGAAAAAGCCAGGCCTGAAATCCCAGCATTCTGGTAGGCTGAGGCAGGAGGAACAAGCTCGAGTCCAATATGGGCAACTTAGTGAGATCTAGCCTCTGAATAAAAAATAAAAATAAAAAGAGATGGGAATGTAGCTAAGTGCCAAGGTCCTGGGTTTACTTCCCAGTATCACAAAATAAACAAACTATAAAAAATAAAGGGCTGAGATGTAGCTCAAAGTGAAGGCCCTGGTTCCTCCTCAGTAATGAAAAGAAAGCATTTACTTAGCATTCATGAGACCTTCAATTCCATCTCTGGCAGCACAAACAAAAATGGAGGGGAGATGTACTTACACATAAATGTTGAAAAAAAAATCTGGGAAACAACTGAGGATGGTGGAGACCAGTGCAGTGAGTAGAAAACTCTATTACTTGTGTAAAATGGGGGGAACAACCATGTATGGCTGCCTGTATGTGCATATGTTATCTTTTTTTTTTTTTTTTTTTTTTTGCAGCACCGGGGATTGAGCTCACAGCCTTGCACCTGCCAGGGCAGGTGCTTAAGCCACTGAGCCAAACTCCCGGCCCTGGTTTTTTTGAGGCAGGGTCGCACTATGTAGCTCAGGTCGGCCTTGCGCCGTGTTGTAGCCCAAGCCGGCCTCGAACTCACAACGCTCCACCTACCTCAGCCTCCCGAGTGCTGGGATTAAAGGCGTGCGCCACCACGCCCGGCTGCATATGTTATCTTTAAAAGAATGTTCAACAAGGTAGTAATACAGCTTCCAGGTGGGAAGAATTAAGTAGCTGGGAAACAGGTTTGGAAGAGGCTTCTCTCTCTCTCTGTCTCTCTCTTGGGTGTTACTGAGGATTGAACCCAAGGCCTTTGTACTGAGCCTTATATCCCCAGTCTTAAGGTGGTTTTTTTTTGTTTGTTTGTTTGTTTTTCCGACAGAGTCTTGCTAAATTGCCCACACTGGGTTTGAACTTGTGATGCTCCTGCCTTAACCTCAAAGAGTGCTGGGATTACAGACATGCACCACAATGTCCAGCTAGTTAGCATTTTTTGAACATACTAACTAAGCAAAAATTAAGGAAGTGATGTATGTATGGCTGAAGTTTAAAAACATCTGCTGACAGCTGGGCATGGTGGCATGGCACATGCCTTAATCTCGGGAGGCCGAGGCAGGAGAATTTCCTCAAGGTCAAGGTCAGCCTGTACTACAAAGTGAACTCAAGATCTCGGGAGGCCGAGGCAGGAGAATTTCCTCAAGGTCAAGGTCAGCCTGTACTACAAAGTGAACTCAAGGCTAGCCTAGACTATAAAACGAGACCCTGTCTCAAAAAAACCCAATATAACAGAACAAAACATAAAAAGAACACCTGTTGGTAGATATAAGGGGCATTTGTTGCTAAACGGCTCTGAAGTTCTAGTGCTGCAAAAACACTGGGACAAATCTTTTCTCTAAGATCAAGATTCCAATTACATTGATTTGCAGACTAAGGTAACAGTAAGCAAATGACATTACTTCTTATCTCACAGAATTTAGAATTAGAAAGTCATTAGAAGTAAAATGATCTAACCAGTTTCTTGTTTTAGCAATGAAACTGACTTAAGCACCTGACCAAATTATACATCTAAAATTCTGTTTACATTTAGTTGTTTCTGTAAAGTAAAACAGCATCTTTAATATGGTCTCTGCCTTTGACCACACCATCTGATGAAAACCTGCTGTCCCTCTGGGGGCAGCATATCTAAGCACAGTTCTAGAGAAACACCAGCTCCAGCTAAGTTTGTAGAGGTTAACATTTTTTTTTTTTGGTACTGGGGATCTAACTCATGACCTCATGCTTGCTAAGCAGATGCTTGTGCTACTGAGCTAAATCCCTGGCTGCAGAGGTTAACTTTAAATCCAAACAGATCACCAGAGAACATCCCATTCCTTCCCATACTTGTATCTAGCTTTGGCCAGTAGCTGACGGATGTGTCCTTTCACCTCTTCCACGGTCTTTGCAGCAGTAATTTCCTCGGGAGCCTCCTCTTCCTCCTGGGGGAGCTCTAGAAGCTGCTGCAGGGTGGACTTCAACTCAGGCAGCATCGCTTCCCACTCCTCCTGGGGCTCCGGGGCTGCAGCTGAAGGGGAGCACAGCTCAGTGTCTCTCGCTGAGGTTCTGACTACAGGAGGAGGTGGCTGGCCGGGGAAGGGCTCCTAGGGGTGACTACTCACAGGCAGCGGCTGCGCTCTGCCTCTGGGCCCTCATCTCTTGTAGTTTCTGAGTTTCCTTCTGCAGTGGCCCAGCAAGGTCACTGTCACTGAGCTAGCGCGGTAAAAGGAACATCCAGTCACTAAGTGACATGCTTCTGCTCCTGTCTGCATTTCATCCTCCCCTTTTGGGTAGACTGAGTCCCCTTACCTTGCAAGAGAAGGGATTGTTGGCCAGGAAGCTGGCCAGCAGCTGGATGGCATTTTTGCACACAAGCACCGACTTGTCTGCCAGACGCCCCACAGCTAAGCCCACCACGGCCTGGAAGCGTGTCAGTGGGAGTGCCTGGGTGGGCAGAAGAGAAGCAGGGTCCACTCACATCCCGCGCCATCCATCCTGTTCAAGATGACTTCCACACACTTTAAACTCTCCCCATTCGAAAGAAACCTCTCCGTGGGATACAAAGTATGTAAGCAGCACTTCTACAAGTGGACAAGGCACATTATAACTCTTAAATGGAACCAGGCATTCTTGTCCTTGGTATGGAAAACTTTTATTAGTGGTTCTAAAAATCTGACACCTTGCCTCCTTTTTGGGGCAGACCATCCTCTTACTTTGGCTGTATGGAAGGGGAGGCTGGGTCTCTATCACACAGAAGGCCGCTCACCTTCTGCTGGACAATTCGTGTGAAGAGCTGCAAGACGCGGCTCCGGACAAAGGAGTTGACATCATAGCCGTGGGCCTGCAGGGTATCCAGGAACTGATCCCTGGTCTCTCGAGCTGCTTCCTCTAGGTGGTCACCGTGCAGAACCTGCAGCACCATCTCTGCCATGGCTGCCAGCACGGCATTGCGCATCATGTAATTCTAGGAGGGAGAAGTGAGGTCAGCACAAACCTCTGCACTCTCACAGTGATGCTCCTCTTTCTAAACTCGCGTGCCCGCCTAGCACAAGGCCGCCAGCCATGGTTAAGCTTACATGTGCCTAGCTATGACTTTTCTTGTCAGCTGCCTAAGTATTCAGCCCCAAGGTCACAGGAAGAGATGAATCCCAGAGTGGACTTGTTTGCTGAGAAAATACTGGGAGAAAATAAACAAGAGCTGAACTGGGCATGATGGTGTATACCTGTAATCCCAGCACTTGGAAGGCTGAGGCAGAAGAACTGCCACAAGTTCAAGGCCAGCCTGAGCTACAGAGTTTGAGGCCAGCCTGAACTACACTACATAGCTAGATCCTGTCATGAAAACAAAACAAAACAAAAACAAAGACAAACAAAAAAGCAGTAAGAAAAAAAAAAGAAACAAAAGTCACCCAGTTTTTCTCTATAAGGGTAACACCTAGGCAAAGAATATCTGGAACAACACCCTTGAGTAGGCAAAAGAAGTTGAGACCTAGTATTATGGCTTGTATCTAGACGTCCCCCTAGAGCCTCATGTGGTCTTAGGCGGGGCTTTTTGGAGGTAGCTAGATCTAGAATGTGTGATGCTGGGGATGACGGATGTGATGCTGGGATTTTCACAATGGGATGCCAGGATTAAAGCTGTGAGTAAATACAAGAGACAGAAAGAGGGTTGCTTGTCATTTGCCTGCTGCCTTCTGCCTGCCCTGCTTTACCATGGACTGTTTATCCTCTGTAATAACCCCTCTGCCATCAGCCTGCCTTGGAGATAGGCAATGATGGACTGAAACCTCTACAAACTGTGAGCTAAATAAACCTTTCCTCTTAAAAAAAAAATAGAAATTCACCTAGGCATACTCAACATCACTCTGAGAAGCAGGCAGATTAGGATCCAGGGATGACAGAGGATTGAAAAAAGACACAGGTTGATTTGAGAGTGCAGTGTTTTGAGAAAGCAGGCAAGGCACATGGCAGGAAGAGGCTTCATCCTGGGGGATGCAGGGGACTCAGAATCAAAACTGAGTCAGTCTCACCAGCTGAAACTATGAGACTCTCATCTCCCTTACCAGACCTGGACCTTGAAAGGGCTCTTTACTCAGCACACTCCATTTGCTTCTTTACAGACGGGAACTGCCACAAGGATAAACCTAGACAACTTGTCTTCATGTGAAAGCTATCTTAAGAAACAAACCTTTTGAGCTATGGGTGAGGTCAGTTGTAAATTGGGTGCTTAGTATGTGCAAGGCCCTGAGTTTGATCCTCAGTAACACATTAAAAAAAGAAAGTAAGAAAAATATCAGGCCAGGGATATAACTCAGTGACATAAATGCCTGTCTGGCAAGTATAGGGGCCTGAGTTTGATTCCCAGTCCCCAAAAAAGAAAAAGAAAAATATAAAGAACAAGCCTTTCGACACTGAACTTAATAAGTCCCTAGGAAAACTTCTGAGGCATCCCCTGACCACCCACCTCTCCGTCCAGATGATCCAGCAGAATGCACATGCTGGACAGCAGGATCGCTGGGACCCGTTCTGCTAGCTCCGTCAGGAAGCTGGCAAAGCCCCTGGCCCCCGCTGTGTCCCGACTCAGCTCCTGAGGGCACTTCTGTCCAATCTCTCTACACAGGGGAGGAAGCACAGCTGTGGCAAAACAGTTTGACTATTCAGAAAGGGAAGGAAAAACTGGTATCAAATACATGAATAACCTCGTGTTGCACAGAATATATTTCCGATCTCTCTTTATCCCTTCTCAAGGAAAACCGAGCATTAGAAATGGTGAGGGAAGTCACCTTACAATCTCTCCCACGATGCTCTTCACTCCGTAATCTGTTGCCCAGACACTCACAGCGGCCACCAGTACAGGTGCGAGGTGTTCAAAGTGCTGCAGCATCTGGATGATCTTCACAGTGGCACCTGCAGAAGTCGGAAACATGGGGCATCGTGGACAAAACACTACAGGTGGGGCGAAGCAGAGGCCCACTTACTGAGCATGTGGTTGTAGCGCGTCAAGGCCACCCCCAGCAGGTGTGTCACGGCTTCCCGGGTGGGACGGTTCTTCTGGTAAGTGATGGTGGGATTCTCTAGAAGGCGGTAGCAGCAGCCAGTAACCAAACTGAGAAGGAAGGATGGGAAAATGAAACTGGCTAGGGAAAGCCAGCACAGCAAGACCCTGCTGTGTTCATCCTACCCCTGCTGGCCCCAGTGGCAGAACCCAGCCTTCTTCACTCGATCACCTACAAAGTTGCTTTGGTGACTGCAGACAGGTACGCCTTCCTTTCAACCAGTTTTCTTACAAACAGCCGGAGTATATGATGAAGGAAAGGAAAAAGCTACCAATGACTTCTCATTGCAAAATACAATGGTCAGCCCGTACAGTAATAGACCTGCAGGTGATAATTTACTTTGTCCTTTCAACATAGAATTTATCCAGCTTCTAGGAGGTCTTTGGCCGTGTCCTCCTCATCTCGCCCTCTTAGTGCTGGAGTCCTGGGTACTGCTCTCTTCCAGTATACTTACCGATTTAGTAACCTATTCAGTCTTGTAACTTTTTGTTTGAGACAGGATCTCGCTAAGTAGTTCAGGCTGGCCTTCAATATGTACCCCAGGCTGGCCTTCAACTTTTGACAATCCTCTTGCCTCAGCATCCTGAGTGCTGGGATTGCAGGGGAGTGTCACCACACCCAGCCAGTCTCATAGCTTTAAATACCATATGCTCCCAATGTCTCTCTGTAGCCCAGACCACTCTTCCAAACTCCTGATCTGTATGTGCAATAACCAAATCTGACAACTTCCCTCAGATATAAGCACCTCACCCTTGTTAAGTCTAAAACAGAACTCTGAACTTGTACCCACAGCCTTCTCCATACTAATTTATCCGCAAGTCTATTTTACTAGATGCTTAGGTCAAGCCCCTAGGGAGTTACCCTTGACTGCACCCCTCATCTGTTATGCCCAAATTGCCAGCAAATCCTGTGAGTTCTCCAAGAAAAAAAAAAAAAAAGAAAGTACAGAATCAGCACTTCCCCATCTGTACTGCTATTCCAGGGTCTTGAGTTTTGGAACAGCCTTGTAACTGAACTCTTATTTGCCCCAGTTCTTCCAAAGTCACTCAGCAGTCAGGGTGATCCTATGAAGTGGGAGTCAGATCACCCCACTGCTCTGGTTGGGGGCTGCCTGTGGCATTTGGAGCATGTGATGATGAAGTCACTGTGATGGGCTACGATGCTCTGCACTTTGGCTCCTCACTGCTCCCTTGACCTCACAGCCTACCTCGCTCACCCTCTCTCGGCTGCAGTCTCTTGGGCCTCACTGCTAGGACTATACATGCTGGACACACCCCTGTCTGCTTGCCCTATCTATCTATCTATCTATCTATCTATCTACCTCAGGGACTGAAGCCCAGGGCCTTCACATTGACCTAGAGTCCAGCTGTCTTTTATTTTGAGACAGGGTCTTGCTACATCACTGAACTGCTCAGACTGAGCTTGAACTTACAACCCTGCTGCTTCAGCCTCCCAGAACTCTGGGATTACAGTTGTGTGCCACCACATCTGGCTCTTCAGACAGCCTTACAGTGCTCAGTCCCCCACTGTGCCTCTGTGCTCAGATGTCCCCATCTCAAAGGGATCTGGCTCAAACAGCTAATTCATCACAACCCCTTTCCACCAAACTTCCCATTCCTCCTATTTTGCTACACAGTTATAAAATGCAAAACACAACACACATTTTACTTATTTTAAAAATTATCTTCTACTTTATAATATAATCTCCAAAAGGGCAAAAACTTTGGTTTCCAGAATGTCTAGTGATGCTCACTATAAACCTAGGAGACTCTTAGAAACATCTTTTCATGAATGTATCAAAGAACATTAGAGATGAGAAAGTAACATTGGGTTCACTGCATTATCTCCTTTCAGGCTGTTATAATTCTATGGATCACAGACAGAATTGAGGCATTAAGTCAAGTAGCTTGAAGGTTTATTTAAGAAACAAAGCTTTTTCTGTTTTGCTTTTTTAAAATAAAAAAAAAAGAAAGAAAGAAAGAAAGAAAAAAAGAAAGAAAGAAAGCAAGCTTCTGTTCCTCATGGCTCAGGTTTGGTGTTTTGTTTTGGTGCTGGGGATTAAACTCAGGACCTTTGTACTGAGCTACATCACCAGCCCCACCAGTCTTTTTCTTGAGTCAGGGTCTTGCTAAGTCACTTGTTTCCCAGGCTTGCTTGAATTTTCTATCCTTCTGCCTCAGCCTCTCAGAGTGCTGGGATTATAAGACATGCACCACTATGCCCAGCTCCCCAGCCCTTTTTTTAAAATTTGGGGACTTCATCTTGCTAAGCTGCTTAGGCTGGGCTCAAGGTTGCCATCTTCTTGCCTCAGCTTCCCAGGGTCTGAGATTATGGGCATGTGCTACCATGCCTGTCTTCAGCTCTGCATTATCTGTAGTCATGGTAATTACTCACCTGACAAATTCCTCTTCAATTATGGAGTGGTTCCACAGGTGACGAATGTCCAACTGGAGGAGCTGTGTTAAGAGTTGAAGAATTGGTTGTCTCTCTTCTTCCCAGTCAAAGCCATGGGCTGCTTTGCTCCTGGATTTCTTATTCTGAGAAGGAAACAATAAACGGTGGGTCAAGATCTGCCAATCTGTGTGCCCAAACTATACAAGTTCAAGACAGGCTGAAGTAGTATAAGCTCTGAAATGTAGAAAAAGAACTCATAGGAAAGGGAATGTGACACTTTAGTATTTCCTTCTAAACCTGAATTAAGGACAGCACTGTTCTCAGAATCACTGGATTCCCTTCTTTCCCACCGATTCCCTTCTCCCCCTTGTACAGTTAGCCAGGAACTCTGAATTACCTTCCCGCCCACGTCCAGATCCATGAGGCTTGTCTGGCTGGCCATCGTCTCGAAGGAGTCCAAGAGGCGAATCAAGGCATAGCAGTTCATCTTGAGGGCATTGAGGTGGGCACTTCTATCCGATGCACTCAGGGTTGCGTCATCTAGGACAGCTGGAAGCTCCTGGGAGTGGCGGGATACCACTGAAAGGAGCAGAATCTGGGAGTTGGTTTCATTCACTTTCTTTATACAACCCATTCTCAGAACACCCAGCAGTGCAGCCATCAGATTACCAAAGATCTATGTTTCATCTCTCAGTGGCCATAAGAGAGCTAAGTCCGTGGAGACCCTCGACCCCCATCGAAACCTGGAACACGCCCTGTTCCTACTCTCACTTCAGTTAGCACAATTTCTCCCCAGCAACCGGAAGAACCACCCCTACGAAAGAGAAGTGGTTTGAAAGTAGGAAAAAGTTCTTGTTGGTCTGGCCTTACAGTGGATGCACATAACTCTGTATCACCCACCAAGATTACAGACCGTAACAGGTCCAGGGCCCCCGGGCTTACTCAGACCGACTGAATCACAACAGCCTTGGTATCATCATGTGGCTGACAAAATAGACAGGACAAACACACAAACAACATTTTCCATCCCCAACCCCCTGACCCAGCAACACCTTTTGTCAGGAATTCCAGAGCATCTTCCTTGAGGCCAGGATCTATACTTCGAAAGTGACTATGAGGGGAAGAAAGTGTAGGGGTGAGACAAGAACCTGCAGAGCCCATTCCAACAGATCAGAGCTAACCCATGGGATCTAACGTTTGAAAATACATGTGAACTGCTCAACTGAATAACATGGTGGCAAGTTGGATAAATGCTCATGAGGAGAAATATCAGCACCCAGAACCATGTATCAGTGAATTTATACTTTGGGATTTCAGGACTAACATCAAATTTGGGGCAAAGAGCTGCCAGTTCTGTTTAAGGCACTAGCTGGGTATTTTACTTACTGTAAAATGCTGTAGATAGTATCAAAGTGTTCCAGTATAGCCAGGGGCCCCTGAGCTCGAAAGGCGGCCTGGAATGCTACAGAGATAAAAGAAACTCATCAATTTGAAGGGAGAGAGGACTCTTTGGTAAATTCTATCCACATTACATTGAATTGTCATGTTTCTTTAGTCTTCTGCCATCTTTGTCTTTCATGATCCTGACCTTTTTTTTTTTTGCTTTTTAAAAGACAGGGTCTCACAGTGTAGTTCAGACTGGCCTTGAACTATGTAGTTGAGGTTGACCTCGAATTCATGACGATCCTCCTGTCTCAGCCTCCTGAGTGCTGCGATTACAGGTGTGTGCCATCACACCCAGCTCTTGATCCTGACATTTTTTGAAAACTACTAATCAGTTATTTTGAAGACTATCTTTCAAATTGCCTGATATTTTCTCATAGTTACACTGGAACATTTCTGGCAAATCTTAAGGAAGTTTGTGTCTTTTAATCGATCTTGTCAGGAGGTACATATTAATGTCTTGTTAATGGTGACATTAACTTGGATCACTCTGTAGTGACTGCCATGTCTCTCCATCCTTCATTATTAATAAGGACAGTCATGTGCTGTATCACAACATTCAGCCAATGGTGGACTGCACCTATGACAGCAGACCCATATGATTATATCACTGAGGAAAGCAGTACCCATTTTAGCTTGTGTCTTGGTTACTTTTGCTCGTTGCTGAGACAAAATACCTGACGCCCAAAATTCTGGAAGGTAAGGTTTATTCTTACAGTTTCTCGGGAGTTTTAGTCCATATTTAAGTTGGCTCCAATGTAGGGCTGCCTTTCATGGCAGCTGCGAGCAGCAAGGCGTGCTGGCGAGAGAGCGAGGACGAAAGCACGGAAGCGAACAACAGGAAGACCCGCCTTCCCTTACACTGTACGTCAGTTCCACCCCTGGGCGGGCACGGCACTCACACTGCCAGACAACAAACCAGTAACAAACCAATAACTCAGCCCCATCAAAATTATATGAGGACTTGGGGGTACACAGCATATTACCCGATACAGCGTGCATAAGTGTATTCGATGATGTTTGCACAACGATGAAACTGTCTAAAGATACAGGTCTCAGAAAGTACACTGTAGTTATGCATACTATATCTTTTTTTTTTTTTTTGGCACAGGGGATCGAACTCACAACCTCAAGCCTGCCAGGCAAGCACTTAAGCCATTGAGCCAAACTCCTGGCCCTATTTGTTTTTGAGGCAGGGTCGCACTATGTAGCTCAGGCCGGCCTTGTGCTCACCTTGCAACCCAAACCAGCCTCAAACTCACAATGTTCCTCCTACCTCAGTCTCCCAAGTGCTGGGATTAAAGGCGTGTGCCACCATGCCCGGCTTGCATACAATGTCTTATGAGGTTCTTTTCACCTGAGTGTGGTGATATATGCCCTGTAATCCTAATACTTCAGGAGGCTGAGGCAGGAGGATTGCAAATTGTTTTTTTTTTTTTTTTTTTTGGTGGCACCGGGGATCAAACTCACAACCTCACACCTGCCAGGGCAGGCGCTTAAGCCACTAAGCCAAACTCCCAGCCCTGGTTTTTTATTTATTTATTTTTTAATTTGCAGCACCAGGGATTGAACTCATAGCCTAGCACTTGCCAGTTAGGCGCTTAAGCCACTGAGCCAAACTCCCAGCCCAGCCCTGGTTTTTTGAGGCAAGGTCGCACTATGTAGCTCAGGCCGGCCTCGAACTCACAATGCTCCTCCTATCTCAGCCTCCCAAGTGCTGGGATTAAAGGCGTGCGCCACCAAGCCCGGCGAGGATTGCAAGTTTGAGTCTCATCTTTGAGGTAATTTAGTGAGATGCTGTCTCAAAATAAAAAAGGGCTGGGGATATGACTCAGTGCGAAGACCCTGGGTTCTACCCCCAATACTGCAAAAAAAGAAAAAAATAAAATAAAAGATCATAGGGTGCTCCTTCAGCTTCACTCGCATCCTCTGGAGATGTTCCCTTATGTTCTTGCACAATGTGTTCCAGGCTCACCTTGAATTTGCCCTGGCCCCCTCTGGCATCAACCACGCATGAACAGATTAATGCCATCACAAAAAAGGGCGTCCAAGTCACTTCTCCCCTATTGTTAGACATGACATTTCTAATTTCTTTCAATAACAACAAATTTACTCTCCTGGCAAATCTGGGTTAAATCAGCTAACTGCTTATTTCACTCAACATAGCTGCACAGGTAAAAATGGGCTCAGAACAACATACAAATCTGCTGCCTCTAAACTCACTTAAACTTATGATCATTCAGGAGGGCCTTCATAGTTCCATGGAAGCCTTTACAAAGTCTCAGGTCTAAACCAAGCATGGTGGCACAAGCCTGTAATCCCAGCGCTTTGGGAGGCTGAGGCAGGACGATAACAAAGTCAAACCCAGAGTAGGCAATTCAGCAACTTAGCAAGGCTGTGTCTCAAAAACAAAAATAAAAAATGGGCAGGGAATGTTGTTTAGGGAGCAGGCTCTGAGTTCAATTCTCAGTACCACAAAACAAACAAATCTCTACTCTCAGGTCTATTCACTTTTGTCTTGTTTGTCATTTTACAACTTTCCTCTGCTTCTACCATTGAGACATCCACCCAGTTCACTTTCAGAGACATCGAGACATCCACCCAGCTCACTCCCTCATGGCAGAAACAGAAGCACACAACAGAACTTGCGACTGCTCCCAGTCCCACAGCACCGCACCACCTACATCTCTGCCCCACCCCGGTCTTCTTTTGCCACTGCACACAAACCGTCCTTATTCCAAAAAGGCCATCTCCTACCTCTGCACAGGAGACCATGTCCTCTCTTACTAAAGGATACTGTATCACCTGCCTCTCTGTTCTTGGTGTTACTGGGAGCTGAACCCAGCCAGGGTCACATGCGTGCCAGGCAAATTCTCTACCACTGACCTGTACTCCCAGCTCTTTTCAAAAATTTAAGACAGGATCTTACTAAATTGCCTAGGTTGGCCTTGAACTTTTGACCCTCCCAAGTAGCTGAGATATAGGAACACACCATGCCCTACTACAATCTGCCCTTCTTCTTCTTTTTTTTTTCTTTTTTCTTTTTGGTAGTACTAGGAATTGAACTCGGGGCCTTTGCACTGAGGCCCATTCTCATCTGTTTTGTTTTGAGACTGAGTCTAAGTTGCTAAGTTGCCTCAGTCACTACAACCAGCTTGGTCTATTCATTTTAAAAAAAGAAATATTTACTCAAACTCAATTGTCTCTAATCCCTCTTTCCATTTTCCTGTAAGTGTATTCCTCTCAAGCTTCTGCCCCCATTTCTCCTCTGAAGCAGTTTTTGTCAAGGTTATCAGACACCAGCACACCCTTAATTCTAGTAATCTCTCCTTTCTTTTTTCTTTTTGGTATAGAGAATAGAACTCAGGACTTTGCACTTGCC
>RJWM01005634.1:79943-90499 GCA_004363535.1 Dasyprocta punctata
AAAAAACAAAAAAAAAAAACAAAAAAAACCACATTCCTTTTCTGTCACTTTTTAAAAATTTTATTTTAAAGATAGTAAAATCCAACAAAACATAACAGAACAAAGTCAATCAAAACAAAGCAAGCCTGGCATGGTGACGCATGCCTTTAATCCCAGCACTCGGGAGGCTGAGGTAGGTGGAGCGTTGTGAGTTCAAGGCCAGTTTGGGCTACAACGCGAGCGCAAGACTGGCCTGAGCTATATAGTGCGACCCTGCCTCAAAAAACTGGGGCCGGGAGTTTGGCCCAGTGGCTTAAGCGCCTGTCTGGCAGGCATGAGGCTGTGAATTCAATCCCCGGTGCCACAAAAAACAAACAAACAAACCAACCAATAAAAACAAACCAACAACAACAAACCAGTAGAACTGGTACAGAACTTCAAAGAAAGGTACTATGAAAACAATAGCTACTACAGTGTATCTTGTTATTTTCAGAATAGTTGACCATTCCATCAGGTATAGTAAAATCAAACCAAAAACAAAACACAATAAAACCAATAAATACAGGCTATGAAATGATGAAAAAAAAAAAAAAAAAAAAAAAAAAAAAAAAAAAAAAAAAAAAAAAAAAAAAAAAAAAAAAAAAAAAGAAACAAAAATTAATCAGAATAAAGCAAAACAATGAGAATACTATTGGGCCTCGAAGACAAGACAGAGGAAAATCCCCCATATTTGCTACATTGCATACTGTCATCTTTCCAAGAGATGCTCAGACTGCCGGCCCCAGGCCTGCAAAATCAACCAAACAATACAAGCGTTTAGTTGTTTTATGTACCTTAGTTGGAGCCTCTCTGACCCAACATGGCAGGTTCTTGAGAGGCACATCTTTCTCTCCCTGGAGTCCATGTGGGTTGAGCAGTCACCAGGCTTTTTTTTTTTTGAGACGTGGTCTTGCTATGTAGACCACGCTGACCTTGATCTCACAGTGCTTTTCCTGCCTCAGTCTCCCAAGTCCTGGAATTACAGGCATGTGCCACCACACCCAGTGAAAGTGATCCTTTTGAAAGATGATGTTACTTCCCTGCACAAAACTCCATGGATTTCTTGCTCACACTGGAGCTAACGTCTTCACCATGACCTACGAGGATCTAGAGATCAGTGCTGATCAAATCGAATTACCTTAAATACAGTTTTAGGCAGGTATGGGGATATGCTTGTAATCCCAGCTTCTTAGAAAGCTGAGGCAGGAGGATCACAAGTTTGAAGCCAGCCTGAGCAAATAGTGAGCCTGTATCTCAAAATAAAATAAAAAGACCTGGGGTACAGCTCATTGGTAGACTGCTTGCCTAGTGTGTACAAGGCCCTGGGTTCAACTGTCAGCACACAAAACAAAACAAAACAAAACAAAACAAGAACCGCCACTCTGTTGTAGTAACTGATGAACAGTTTGCTAGTGCACAGCCCACGCTGCTGGTGATGCATATAGCCACATGATACGGACATTTGCAAGCACCAATGGTACTAGCCACTTGTCAGTCTCTACACTGCTCTTTTCCTTGCCTACCTGATATTGATATGTTCAGGATTAGGGAGGCTCCCTGGTGATAACCTTGATCAGGTCAGCTAATCTGGATAATTCCATTTTCCTTACAGGAATCAGAGGAATAAGCACATGATCTGCTTCTGGCTGAATCTGTTGGAAGGCTTTCAAAAGCACAAGAGGGAAATGCCTTTTCCCACTCTGGACATCAGAGCCAGAAGTTGCTATCAGACCCCTGTGGTGCAAGGGCCAAGTAGAGAGAGGCAAAAGTATACTACTGGGATGCTGTGCTGACTTGGCCTCCTTGTAGAGCTAACAAATGAAGTATATACTTACCCCTGTGTTTATAGATGAGGAAACTGAGGCACAGAGAGAATTAAGTAACTTTTCCAAGGTTCAAACAGTAGAACCAGAATTCAAAACCAGGCAGCCTGGTACAGTCTTTAGTGTACACATACTTCTCCAAAGCAACTGGATACAAACTGATTCCAAGAAGTACACAGGCAGCCGGGCGTGGTGGCGCACGCCTTTAATCCCAGCACTCTGGAGGCTGAGGTAGGTGGAGCGTTGTGAGTTTGAGGCCGGCTTGGGCTACAACGCGAGCGCAAGGCCGGCCTGAGCTACACAGTGCGACCCTGCCTCGAAAAACCTGGGCTGGGAGTTTGGCTCAGTGCCTTAAGCGCCTGCCCTGGCAGGTGCGAGGTTGTGAGTTCAATTGCCGGTGCCGCAAAAAAAAAAAAAAAAAAAAAAAGAAGTACACAGGCATTATGGGGTCTCATTAGTAATGCACAAGTTGTTTTAGGACAATTAGAGTTTTCAGAAGGTAACTGCACTATACCTACAGTCCTATGCCACATCATGTTTTTTCAGTAGATGAAGGACCACATATATAAGGGTGGTTCCATAAAATTACAATACAATGGAGCTGAAAAGCTGCTATCCTCTAGCAAGGCTGTAGCCACTGTAACACTGTTGCACAGTGTGTTACTCATGTGTCTACAGACACTGGTATAAACAAACCTACTATATTGCAAGCCTACTAAAGTATAGCATATACATTTAGACACAGTATATACTACATGATAATAAACAATGGTTACTATTATTTTAGAGCATACTCTTATTTTCAGTGCTGGGGATTGAAACAGGGCCTCATGCATGTTAGACGAACACTCTATTCCTGCCCTATATCCCCAGTCCTGGAGTGCGCTCCACAGAACCTGGGCGTGTAGTAGGCTTTATCAACCAGGTTTGTGTAAGCATGCTCCATGATGTAAAATGAAGAAAAAAAAACCACCTGACAACAGGCTTCTCACAATACACACACACCTTTATCCTCTTTGTTAAGCACCGCATGACTATTTGGTATGGTGTTGCAACTGTGCATGTTTTTCAATTAATGTACATCTTGGAAACAAGATATCTAGATTCTTTTTTTGGTATTGAGGATTGAACTCAGGACCTTGTGCTTCCCAGGCAGGGGCTGCAACTGCTGATCTATGTCCCTGGCCCAGATATCTAGATTCTAAAAAAACATTACCAAAAAAAAGGCCAGGTCAGCAGCCAGGTGTGGTGGTGCACTCCTGTAATCCCAGCACTTGGGAGGCTGAGGCAGGAGAATCATTTGCAAGTTCGAGACCAGCCTGGGCTACAAAGTGAACCCAAGGCCAGCCTGAACTGCATAGTGAGACCCTGTCTCAAAAAGACCAAAAAAACAAACAAACAAAAAAAACCCAAAAAAACAAAACAAAAAAAAAGGCCAGGCCCGAGAAATTGAGAAAGCTACCTTTTCCTATATCTTTTAAATTTATCAGGACTTTAGTATATGGTTAGGGTAGACAACAAAAATAAGTACCTCAGCAGGGCGTAGTGGTGCACTCCTGTAATCCCAGCACTCAGGAGGCTGAGGCAGGAGGATCGTTGTGAGTTCAAGACCTGCCTGGGCTACAAAGTGAGTTCAAGGCCAGCCTGAACTACATAGTGAGACCCTTCTCAAAAAATAGGGCCTGGGATTTTAGCTCTGGCGTAAAAGCCTGTCTGGCAGGTATGAGGTTGTGAGTTTGAGCCCCGGTACCAAAAATAAAAACAAACAAACAAAAACAAAAATAAGTATCTCCCAAAGATTACCCATGTTCACCAAGACTGTTTATTAAATAATCCACAGAAGACAGGTAGCAAGTGTATTCTTTGCCATGAACACTATTCAGTGTTAGGGAAAAAAAAGAGGGAACAAGAAAGACATGTTCCTTGCCCTAGAAGAGTTTCAATGTAGTGGAACAGAAGTGGCAATATAATTACACGTGGCATGGTTGTTTTGAAATGGTAGGTACAATGGTTACTGTGCAGTCTTACCTTTAAACTGGGATGACAGATGTCTAACCGGCACTACCTCTTGTACAACATACTGATTAACACCTCCACTTTTCAACAGCTCCTCTGGGGATAAGGGCAGATGGAACTCGTACAGCTGGGGAGACATCGTTCTCCCACTGGTTCACGGACTAGAAACCAAACAGCAAAAGAGTTAGGGACTAAATCTGAGATCTCTCATTTAATCTGGTTCCATTATTGCCCCACTTCCAATATGATTTTAATCTTACAAGCTGATGACATTATCTTAGAAGACGTGATATCAACCCTGGACCAGAATCCAACTGTTGACATAACTCTCCTACTTGGTCTGGTCGTTTAACCCCTTCCGCTTCATCAGTAAAACAAGGTCACTAATCTCTGATCACAAAGTTGCTCTGAGGAGTCAACAGGATTGTGAAATGTTTAAAGAACTGTAAGGCAACACATCAGGGTCTAAGGTTCAGTGTGGAGAACGTCTCACCTGAGGCCAGAACAGTAGCCTGGTCCTGGGCTGGCGGGTTTCCTGACTCCAGAATGGGGTGCATTAATATTATTTATTCACTATGGGTCAGATTCTGTTCGGCTATTTGAATATACCAGATCTGATCTAACTCTCCTCGCTTCAGTCCTATGGAGTGCATAATACAGTAAATACCACAACCCAGTTTACAGATTAAGAATTTAAGGTTAGGTGATTTGCCCGAATTACACTCATTCCGCTCGGAAGCTGTTAGACTTACAGATCCTACCACATCGCACCCCAAGGCTATATCTAATAGACATCCCTTGAGACTACATACTGCTAAGACTGCGTCCAACTGCCCGTACCCAATATTCTCAGCCCTTCACTCAAATAGCACACCTCACCCGAGCACCTCCGCACCTTCTCAGACGCTGGGATCCCAGTGAAATGGAACGGGGCGGAGAACCAGTGCACAATACGAACCTATCGGTGAGACTGTTTTGATGTTAGCAGAGAAACCGGCCAATCCGCGGCAGGCTCAGACCAAGGCCCGCCTCTGAGACAAGCACTGCGCGGGCTAAACCACCAACACGCAGTTCAAATTCCAACGGCTGCCGGGGGGCCAATCGAGTCACTCGCTGAAGCGATCAGCCAATCACAGCACGGGAAACCTCAGCGAGGGGCGGAGTCTCAACCCAGGCTTCCAAACCCCGCGCCTACTAGGCGCCTCCTGCAGCCTCTGCTCCTTCTTAGCCCCAGGCAGAGGAGGCAAGGCTGTAGCACTCCCGGCCAGACGTGTCTCGTTCCTAGCTGAGCAGTGGCTCTGCCCCTGGGGCAGTGATCCACTCAAGTACCCCCAGGACAGGAGGCAAGTCCAGGCTGGAAGTCAGAAGGCTGGTGCTCTAATCCAATTCCTCCCATCTCCGCTTTGTGTCGTACAGCACGTCGCTGAACCTCAAAATCTTTCCCCGTGCAAAATGGGAGTAGTAAAAAAACAGCGCACTACTGTCGTGTGGCAGACAAAAGGGCTTGTTCTTTGAACACTCCGAAACTCTGCCTTCCAGACGCTGACCCTTCATCTCCCTCACCGTTGAGGGACATCCGAGGGAGCGAGGGTGAATTTTCTTTGGATTTCAATTTTGGGAAGCCGTCACAGCGATCACGCATATGCCCAGCAATTCGTGCTCCAAAACTTCCGGTGTGCAGACCGGAAACCTCTAGGGTGGGCGGGTTGTCTACGCCTGCGTCGGCCCGAATTTGGGGGCGGGGCCTACGCTCAAAGCTACCTGGGTAAGGTCCAAAATGGCTGCCCCCATGCGGAAACAAGTGTAAAGGTGGCAGGGACGGCTCGCGTTGTCATCTCGTTGAAGGCCACGCATAATCCACATTCTAGGGCTCATTTGATGTGCTGTTGAGCGGAATAGCCTAGAGCAATGTCAGGGGTCCTCTCTTGGAGGACTGGTAGGAGCCTGTGCGGCTGGGTGACCTTGGCTTGCAGAAGCTTCTCGCTGTGTAAGTGCGTCCTATAGAGAGAGCCTGAGAAGTGCTTCTCGGCAACCAGCTCAGACTCATCTCGTCTCTTCCTCATCTCTAGGTGTTCCTGGATTGTCCCGTATAAGGCTCACCATGCCGCCTCCCAAAGTGGTTGATCGTTGGAACGAGAAGAGGGCCATGTTCGGAGTATATGACAACATCGGGATCCTGGGTAAGACTTGACTCTGCGAGGTACGAATTTCAAACGGGCTGTTAACGCCATAGCGACTGTTTTTTTCACCTGTTGAGGGAATGGTTCCGTGCTCAGTAGTAAAAGCAAACAGTTGTGTGACTGTTATGTTTTGAGTGCCTACAGATATCAATCCTTTTAATTCTTATAATAACCTTCTCACTTTGCTGGTAAGGAAGCTGAGGAACCGAGAGGTTAATTTTTCAAAGCTAGTAAATAGCAGTGTCAGAACTTGAACCTCAACCATTCTGCCTCTGAAGTCTGTGCTCTTGATACTGTAATGGGTCTTCTCTGTAGGTGCTGCTCAGGAAGATGCACCTGTGGACTGAAAACTTAGCTGGTTTAGGCTGAATTCTCTTGTCTTGGAAGTAATATGTTCTTTCTTTACATTATGCAGGAGACTTTGAAAAACACCCCAAAGACCTGATCAGGGGCCCCGTTTGGCTTCGAGGTTGGAAAGGAAATGAATTGCAGCGATGTATCAGAAAGAAGAAAATGGTTGGAAATAGAATGTTCATTGATGACCTGCACAACCTTAAAAAACGTATCAACTATCTGTACAAACACTTTAATCGTCGTGGGAAGTACCGATAGAAGAAGAAACTATTGGAACCTGTGAATCTGTGGAAGAGGCACATCTGTCTCCCTGGAGAAGGGGGACAGGATTTTTCCCTATGAGGAAATGGTTTTGTATGCTCACTAATAAAATGGAGCTTTGGGATCTAATATGCACACACTTAATTTTTCTCTAAGGGTTACTTGTATTTATACGTGCAGGATATGGAGTCTGACTCATCCTTAAGTTTTAGGGTCTTAGAGTTGAGCTTGATCACTTGCTTTTTATAGTCTGTACTTATGGCCTTTAAAAATAGAGAAAGTTGGTGAGAATAATTTATTGTTGGCATTTTCATGTATTGCAAGTGTTTTTGTTTTTTGTGGTGTTGCTCATGCTAGGCAAGTACCCTACCACTGACCTACATCCCCAACCCTTTGAAAGTGGTTGCTTCTGAGAAGCAAAAACAGGCTGAAGGAAAATTTTCCACCTGATTACCCTATTTGGCACTTGTATGAATGGGTAATTTTTAATTATATGTGTGTGTGTATATATATATATATATATATTTTTTTTTTTTTAAGAGCAGGATATATTTATTGAGAGAAAGAAACCTGTGTGAGAGAGACAGAAGGGGTCGCTAGTGGGTATCCCAATTTTTAATTATTTAAACAACAACAAACAAGGCTGAAGGTGTAGTTTAGTGGTAGGGCACTGGCGTAGCATACTGGAGGCCCTGGGTTCAATCCCTAGTACCCCTCCCCCCAAAAGAAACCAAGCACTGAATTTACATTTTTTTTTTTTTTTGGCTTTCTGACTATTTATTTGTGATAGATGTTCCACATCCACAACTCTCTCCACTCAGAAGTTCTTTGAGACAATACCATCAGCCTTGGCCAATTGTAGAATGGAGTCTTCTGATTCACCCATCCTGGGGATGGTGCTACAAATAAGATAGGTTTTATTTTATTTATTTATTTATTTTGTTGGTACTGGGGATCAAACTCACAACCTTGTGTCTGCCAGGCAGGCGCTTAAGCCACTGAGCCAAACTCCTGGCTCCACTTTTTTTTTTGTTGGTACCGGGAATCAAACTCACAACCTCACGCCTGCCAAGCAGATGCTTAAGCCACTGAGCCAAACTCCCACCCTATTTGTTTTTGAGGCAGGGTTGCACTATGTAGTTTAGGCCGACCTTGCTCACATTGTAGCCCAAGCTGGCCTCGAACTCACAATGTTCCATATACCTCAGCCTCCTGAGTGCTGGGATTAAGGGTGTGCGCCACCACGCCTGGCTAGCGTAGGGTTTTAAATTGGCCATTTAACCTGCCTGTGACCTTGTCAATCTTGGCTCTGTTCATCTGGATGGATGGGTGGTCCTTGGCACCAATAATGTGGTTGCTGGTGGAGCATTTCTGTGGCACATACAAGTGTCCGCGGACTCAGCGGTGTCATTCTGCATACTGAGGCCCCCTGCCTGCTGCCTCCACAAGGAGAGCAAGCAGAGAAAGTCAATTTACATTAAATGTCTTTCTGACATTTACTCTGCATGCACAAGCTTATACTCTGTTGTTTGTGTTTTTGAGATGATCTCACTATATGGTTCAAGCTGGCCTTAAACTCACTGTGATCCTCCTGCCTCAGCCTCCCAAATGCTGGGATTACAAGTGTAGGCCACCATACCCAGTTGATTTATTGCTTGTGAAGAAATCTTTTATGTGACTGAAAGCTGTGTTCTTTAGGAAGGTTTTTGAGGTTAACGTGAACAAATTTCTGGTACAAAAAAAATTTTTTTTTTTTTTTTTTTGGCGGCACTGGGGATCAAACTCACAATTTCACACCTGCCAGACAGGTGTTTAAGCCACTGAGCCAAACTCCCGACCCTAGTTTTTGAGGCAGGGTCGCACTATGTAGCTCAGGCCAGCCTTGTGCTCACATTGTAGCCCACGCTGGCCTCGAACCCACAACGCTCCTCCTACCTCAGCCTCCTGAGTGCTGGGATTAAAGGCATGCGCCACCACGCCCAGCTCTCTGGTATAAATTATTGTGAAGAATGTTGGCTAAGGGGTATAGCTCAGTGGTAGAACAGTTGCCTAACATGTCCAAGGCTCTGTAGCTCTGTATTCCATCCCCACCACTGCAAAGATTAAAAAAAAACTTTGGAATTAGATCTGGATTTGAGTTCAAACTCTTACCTCTCTATGTGTATGATCCCAGATACATTAACTTCCATGAACCTCAGTTTTTTTAAATCCTGTTAGGAATAATACAGACCTTTTCCTGTAGGATTGTGTTAGGAATAAATGAAATTATGTAAACTAGTATAGCCAGGTGTGGCATATGCCTGACTCCAGCACTAGAGAGGCTGAGGCAGGAGGGTTGAGAGTTTGAGGCCAGCCTATGTTACCTAGTGAGATCCTGTCTGAAAAAATATATATATATAGGGTTTGGTAAATGTGTACACTAATGAAATCTGAAGAACTGAATGAAAAAGTATGTCCTTAAAGTTAAAAAGGAATATTTGAAATTAAAGAAGAGGAGGTTGGACTACAATGCGAGCGCAAGGCCGGCCTGAGCTACACAGTGCGACCCTGCCTCAAAAAACCAGGGCCAGGAGTTTGGCTCGGCAGGCGCGAGGTTATGAGCTCGATCCCCGGTGCCACAAAAAAAAAAAAAAAAAAAAAAGAGGAGTTACTTGCAGATAACAGGTTTGAAGGTAGAGGAATCAGTGATCCAAATCCTTTAAAGTAAGTACTTGCTGCAATGATTATTACCCTGAAACATAATTGCCAAAAACAAGTTACTGATTCATGTTCTAGAGGTTATCTGGACTCAGCTGATTGCTTCTGCTCCATTTGTTGTGAGTTGGGTAGGGAGGAGGTTGTGTTCAGCTGTGAGCTTGCCTGGAGCCAGCGTGGCAAAATGTCTTCACCCAAGTTTGGTGCATAGTGGATTGACTGAGTTCCTTTTTCTGTGTGCTTTCATTACTCAGTAGTTGAGCCCAGACTTCTTTACATAGAGGGTTGATCCCAGTGGGCAAAAATAGAAGTTGCAAAGCTTGATAGACTCTAATCCCAGCACTCGGGAGGCTGAGGTAGGAGGAGTGTTGCGAGTTTGAGGCTGGCCTGGGCTACAACTCGAGCACAAGGCTGGCCTGAGCTACACAGTGCAACCCTGCCTCAAAAAAGCAGGGCTAGGAGTTTGGCTCAGTGACTTAAGCGCATGTCTGACAGACTCAAGGTTGTGAGTTCAATCCCCAGTGCCGCAAAAAAAAAAAAAAAAAAGCTTGATAGACAGAGGCCGCAAGTTGTGGTGTTGCTTGTTAGACATTCTGATGGTCAGAGTGTCAGGAGCCAGCCCAGATTCAAGGCAGAACCCCGGCATGGTGGCGCATACCTGTACTCCCAGCACTTGGGAGGCTGAGGCAGGAGGATCACCATGAGTTTGAGCCCAGCCTGGTCTACATAGTGAGACCCTGCCTCAAAAACAAAGACAACAACAAAAGCCAACAGATTCAAGGTGGAGGCAAGGCATTGTGTATTTTGGTCAGAGTGGCAGTGTGCAATGACAGGGACATGAGAAAGTGCTGGGACAGATAGCCCAGTCCAATAACATCACTTGTGTTTGTCAGGACCGCTGGTATATTCAGCAAATGTGCAGTTAAGTTACTAAGTGCTTGTTAAATAAGTGGATTGTGGAGCAGCAGAGCAATGGATAGATATGAAAGCAGGTTGCCATCCTGGCTCTTCTTTTTTTTTTTTTTTTTTTTAATTTTTTTTATTTTAAAGATAGTAAAATATAACAGAATGTAACAAATGAAGTCAATCAAAACAAGGCAGTAGGAGTGGTACAGAACTTCGAAGACCAATAATATGAGTACAATAGCTACTATAACATACCTTGCTATCTTCAAGTTAGCTGACCATTCCAACAGATGTAGTAGGATTG